>JAZGTJ010002097.1:0-45798 GCA_036877575.1 Botia almorhae
CACTGTCACAGTTACAGTTTGAATGACTGTCACAGTTACAGTTTGAATGACTGTCACAGTTACAGTTTGAAACACTGTCACAGTTACAGTTTGAATGACTGTCGCAGTATTTTTGGGTTCTGGCAACCACAGCAGCCAATGTTTCACCATAGTTTTGTAATTTAATATGAACTCATTTATTACAGCCACTATTTCAAATACTCCTGTTTTTAGGGGGTGATGCAGGGCTATAGCATTGTTTATATAATTTGTAGCCAGAGTGTGTACACCATTTTGTACTCGTTTTACCTTTTGCCACCAGGTTTATTGGGCCGGGTCGACGTGTTGAGGAAAGTTAGCCGGTGAGTGTGAGAAGACACAGAAAAAGGACGACTGGGCTGTTTTCTAATTTCGTATTCTGGGCCAAGTCCTCAATCGTGAGGTGTAAGACACCAAACAAGACGCCTGATAAAACAGGTCAGGGGCACCACAGACACACAGAGTCCAGGGCCCATTCAGGGTCCATCCTGCTTTTCTGTGCTTTCTGTTTCCAGCATGAAATTACAATCAGATTGACTTCTGTACTCAACTGTGATTGGCAGAGGAATGAAGAGTAATGCATGACTTACTAAATGCTGATTGGATGAGCAGCACCAAATGTTTAAATGTATGACATATATTTATATGAATATATATACATATATTGACTCTTCTAAGATTAAAATGCATGTTTCAGTTTGTGTTCACTGCACATACATGCGTGTGTCAGCATGATTCTCATCACAAAGCTGAGGGGTGAGTAAGATATCATGTCAAACGAAGTTACGGTAACTGGTTAATGTGGGAGCAGCTGTCTGTCACAGTTCGTGTCTTATTTTAGCAGCTAGCAGACGGAAGACAGGAAACAGTGGTTTGAGGAGCCCAACAGAGGGCGCTTGAGTCAAAGTGAAGCAGTGTGAAGATTCTGATGTTGTTTGTTTCCTACAGTTCCCAATTATACTAATACAATTACTAGCTGATGCTTTCAGCTGGCAGGCCAGGGTGCGTTTCATGCAACATAGAGCGTATACAGTACATTTATCTACCTTATATAATGTGTAGGGTATGCGATCAATAACAGAATGAAACCAAACATGTAATGCACAACTCTAGTTTATCTAGGGTAGGCAATTTGGAGAAGCTAGTAATAGTTAGTGACAGCATCCGTGGCTGTGAAGTTTATTTAAATCAGACATACAAGCGTCTTTGTTAAAACGTCAATGACACAGAAGGATCGCTAGTTGAAAACAAGGAAATGCGCGTACACAAAAGTGCATGAAAATTCTTGTGATATTCATATATTTTAGTTTACCAGCAAAGCTATTTGTCAGCTTCAGTAATAAATTGCTGTCGGTTTAGGGAGGGATGTTAAAAACAGGTTAAACGGGCAAAAGAAGGGCTTCCTAAATCGTTTTCACTCCACTGAGCCTCATGGGGAAAATTAGGCTGTTAAGGAGATGAGCACAGAACAGTGAGATTAAAACAGACCAGGCGTGGAATGACCACACAGATGGAGCTTTATTAGTGTCTGCAAACAAGTGTTCTGGTGGCCCCTCCATGTCCCAAAACAAGAGACCAGATCTGCTGGAGTGCGTCCAAAAACACAACAACAACCATAACCATAAAAACAGCAGCACTGCCCTCTCGTCCTCCCTGCCCTCATATTCCATCTCTCATACTGTACTCTTACTCTTACGGTTAGGGGACACTAGAGAGCTGTGTGTATGACTGTGTATCTGTCTGTCTGTCTGTCTGTCTGTGTGTCTGTGGGGGTTTACTTAACCATATACAGTGCAGAATCGTTTACCCAAATATGAGCAAAACATGAAAAGTCTGAGCAAAACCTTCTTTTTGGGGACGTTCACATTTGTAAAAATGCTATTAAATATAGTAAATACAGTTTTTTAAATTGTAATAAAATATGAGGAAAGTTTTCTGTTAGGGTTAAAGTGTGGGTTAGGATGTATTGTTTATAACTAGCTAACAATAGAAGTCTATGGAATGTCCCTATTTGGACAATGTGAGTGTGAGTGAGAGAGATTATTTTTTAGATAAGTTAATTTTTAGGTTGGGAAACGAGAGAGATTTTTTCTCATGGACAGTAATGAGATTAAATGGCGAGCAATTTGAGACATTTGCTTAACGTTGAAGTGTGTCATTTCTGCACCGCTAAATGGAAGTGCAAAAAATAATGAGGTTTCTCAAACAGTCCCTGTCTGCCTTTGCTCACACAGACGGTCTCAACTCAGATTCACGTCACTGGCTGTATTCATCTTACATTTATGCATCTGGCAGATGCTTTTATCCCAAGCCATTAACAGTGTATTCATCTTCGCTTTTAATCAGTATTTGCATTGCTGAGGAACCCCTGACCTGCACCAGTTGAGTTACAGTACATGTTGCTATGCACTAAACAACCAGAGCAATGATTTGATAGCATCACACGTTCACTGAGAAATCAGATTATTAATAGTTTACTTACAGGTGTCTCTGCATATTAAACTGCAAGAGGAGAGCGTTTTGAAGCATCAACACAAATTCACATCACACCAGTCTCCTCCTCCTCAGAACACTTGAAGCATGGACACACAGCTGAAAACTCCACCAGGTTTCCAGGGTAACCCTGAGCAGGAAAACTTCCAGAGGAAGAGAGAAGGATGCAGCAGGAAACACTAACATCACTGGTACTGGTGTGTTCTGGATTCTGGTTGTCTCACCAGGCTTGTTAACTAGGTTAAACAGCTTCACCAATTTTGCTGGCAAACGCTGCAAAGTCACAAAACTAGCATAAACTAGCCTGCCGTAACATAAGAATTTATATTGTTCAAAGCTGGTCGTTTCATCAGAGGGGAGAGACATTACCCAGCTAGGAGACGTTCCCAGAACGTTGGCTAACAATCTCTAGGAATTCTTGTTACATATTAATGTTAAAATAAATAAAGTTTTACCATTGAAAATGTTCTTTCAACCTAAAATCGTTAGCTGGAAATTTGATGGTCAGTAATTGAGCTCACACTGAAATCTTTAACACCCGATAGCAAATGTTGGTATTCTGGCAAATCTGAGCACAGTTTGTGACATGATCTTTTTCTTATGAGGGAAATCTGAGATCAGGGACACTGCATTGAAAAGTCTCCGTTGAAAATTAATTTGCTCCCCGTTTAGACACATTCCTGTGTAGGAGAAATGATTTGATATCTTAAAGTAACCTTTAGCCATCATCAAGTCAACAAGTAAACCTCCAAACACACACACACACACACACATATAACATAATCAGTAAATGTGACAAGGTTAAACCAGCCTCATTATAAAGCAATTTCTCACTCATGTCTAAATAAATCAATCATTTTGTTGGATGTAAACACTGAGGGTGGAGACAGGGGATACACGCTGGTCTGATCCTTTACTCTTCAGAAACTCCAATAAACACAAATTATGAATCCCTTTCAGTTCATTTAATACATTATGCATGCAGCCATGCTTACATGCAGATAAATAAGCTACAGGCCAACCGATATTCAGAGGGAATATCTAACAAAACACACTTGCCCATGGCATGAAAACGAGAATTTAGGTCTGACTGAATTTTCCAAAGGAACTGAGCTTAACTCCAGGCGGTGGTTACCGGAACTGACCTCTCCGAATATTCACATGTACTCGACTCTTTAAGTAGTTCCTCTAAGTGGGACTCGTCACTCGGGATGCAGGATGATAATATGATAATGTGGCTTCTGTAAATCAGGGCTATTCTGCTCCATTTTTGGAGGAGCACTCCAGAGTTTAGCTCCAGCTCTGATTAAACTCACCTGAATCTGTTAATCGTGGTCTTTGGGATTACATGAAAATGAGTTTGATTAGGGTTGGAGCTGAACTCTGGACAGTGGCCCTCCAGGATCGGAGTTGCTAATTATTGAGGTTGTGGTATATTTAGAACTTTTGATTTCTGAAATAGCTGATTTCTGTTTGCTATGGGACAAAATGATTAATGAGGCAACTATTTAAAAAGGGAATCTACAGATGATTCCCTTTTTAAATAGTTGCCTTTGTCATAGCTTTCAAATTTCATTCTCACATGCGCAGTCAAACCTAGCGCACTGCAACTGATCATGTGACACGCAACATCCAATGACATTTGAGAACCAGAAAACCTGACCAACCTTGAGTGTTCTGTGCAGGTCTACACTCTTAAGAATAATGGTGCTACGCAATGCCATAGAAGAACCATTTATGGCTGTGTGGTTCCATAAAGAACTTTTAACATATGCAGAACCTTTCTGTGTCACAAAAACCTCAAAGAACGTTCGGTTCTTTGCAGTGGTTCTTTGGACTATAAAAAGCTAATAAAGAAAAGATTATTTTAAGAAAGTTTCACCGAATGGTTCTTTGGGAACCCAAAATGGTTCTTCTGTGGCATCGCTGTGAAAAACTCGTGTGAAGAACTTGTGTGAACAACCTTTATTTTTAAGAGTGTGTTTTGGAACCGTAGCACAGTCGTGGTGCAGGGCAGCACTTGAATGATGGGAACTGACACGTGTGTACAGATCACATGACACGGTTCATTGCGAAGACCATGTATGTGGGTACCAGATCACACACAACATCCTCCAGGGCTCACCATGCTAAGGCTGATTGATGCTGCTGGTCCAAGCTGCTTTTAATCAACTGATTGCGTTGTCTGCCATCTAATGGACCACATCTTTTAACATAATGGCTGTGTGTGTATGTGTGTGTGTGTCAGAGCTGTGTGTGTGTGTGTCTGGATGGATGGGGGCTGTCGGGATAGTGTTTTGACAGTCTGCTGCAAGAGAAAAGAGAGAGACTTCGAAAAATGGAGAATGTAAGGGGAGATTGTGAAGTGGAACCGGTTTAAATGGGGACATGCAAACCCATTGAGATCCGGATTAAAGGAGAGAGAGCCAAATAGATTGAGCATCAGACAAGTGAGAGGTTAATAAATTTCGTAGACACAAGTGACTTTAAACTGCATTGTCATCCATTTATGATGTAATTCTTTTTAAGTGTTCCTTAACATGTCTGGATGAAGTCTTTTATGAGACAGGCTAAAACAAAGACGTGATTTCAAGAGGACAGCGCGTCGATATTAAAGCTGAACCATGTGAATCTTCTGCAAAAAAGCCACGAAGTAACATTTTAGCCAAATGTTCTTTTTGGCAGTGAATCTACTCATATCCACAATAAATTACAGCACCAGAACTAAAGGTCAGAGCAGACGTACTGTATCAAATTGACAGTGTTTACAAGTCTTACTGTAAAGGTCATTAGATATAAATGTTTTAAGTCATCTATTATGTTATAGCGTAGAATCAGTTTACAGCATGGCTTAAAATCCTGTTTGAATTCTTTTGACGCTTGCTTGCTTGCTTGTTTGAAAATTTACAGTGATTTTACAGGATTTACAGTGTAGATGTGTAAGATTATGGCAGAAATGAACCTTCTGCCAGCAAGAACGAAACATATCTAAAGAGTGAAAAAGAGACGTTATTATAAAACAAACAATAACACAAACATGTGAAAATCATAGGTGAGCACAGAGGTATGAGACACACACATATAAACAAAGATGTGTTCTCATGGTTAATAAAAGCCCCAGAACAAGCCTATAAATATTAAAATAAAATATTAAATTTTTTATATTAAAATATTTTATTTTGGCCTGGCCTATGAAGTTGGAAGAGTCATGAAAATAGATAAAATATTAAATCAAGTGAAAAAACACACTTTAAGCAAATTATCAAGCAAAAGATTTGTCTGTCTGTCTCTCCCTCTCTCTCTCGCTCTCTCTCTCTCTCTGTGTGTACAGTATACATATATATGTATGTGTGGACTTATTTGCCTTTTTAACTGAACATACATGCTTTTTTGGGCTTTCATTGACCATGATCATACTTTTATATTCTGACACTCCAGCCTCTGTGCATCTCAAACTAACAGATTTCAGTGAATGTTCATGAAAACTGAAAACACAAAATCATGAGATGGAGATCAAACAAGAGATGAAGGACTGGGTTGCCAAGACCATATATGGTAAATAATAAAACATAAGTACAGTGTGACATAAAATATACGGCACGTCACACTCTATTAACACTGCCCTTCAGGAACATTAAAACTGAAGATGGCAATGAATCAGAGCCTGAAATCCTACAAGCTTCCTGCTGATCCTCCAAGACTGATGTTTGATTTTTAGTGCAAAATCACACAAAAGCAGAACAGTGCTTTACACGCCTGCGTGAGCTCGTGTGCGAGAAGAACACCTTCTGCTTTTTCATTGAACATCTTAAATTATAAATCGTTATTACAAACTTAAAGTTGCGAATCAGGGTAAGGTAACAAGTTTAATTTAAGGGCGCCTCGAGGTGGCTGCAGTTCTGACACTCCCTTCAAATTAAACAGAGGACATTTCAATGCATGAAAATGTCTTCTGAAAATCTGGACATTTTCATCAGTCTGTGCGTCATTACTGAAATTCTGTGATGCAGAGCACTAATGACATTGTGAGAGGCAGGATGGGAGTGTTATTAAAACAAAACTATAATTAGTCTATAAAATGAGACATTAAACAGGGTATTGCTTTTTGATGTGCTCGTTCGAGGCAAGCTTTTCACTCCTCCCAGATCCGACAGGGTAATTGGGAAGCAATTTGAAACTGGTAATGATTAAATGTGTGTTTTCACCAGCCCGCTAATATTTCCTTTCTCAACCATGAATCCATCGTCAGCTCCTTGTAAACCAGGCGCATCACTGAGTTTCATGCATCAAATGGTTTATAAATGTTGGCGCTTCTCGTAGCCTAGCGACCAGCCCTGCGCGATATTAGCGCAACTTCCTCTTTAGTTTTTAATTTAGTCACTGCCATTGTCTGTGATGAACCAGATTGGCCGATTTTTAATTACTTGTGATAGAATCGCAGTTTCTCATTAAAGTTTGAAAACTGCTTTAAAAGCACAACGACAGGACGAACCTGCTAGTTTTTCAAAAGTAAAGTTTTTGTGGCAGAATTGCTTCACTATGGAAATGATTTAGATAAAACGCTTCCAAGTTAACCGGTAATTTGATTTTAACAGACACTTGTCAAACCTGTCACCTGCCTCTGCCCAGCTAACAATTTGTAAGTTGTAAGATCATTTTTGTAATATTTCCATAAAGTAACAAAAACACAAAAAATGCTTTTTTGAATCTTCTGGTAACGTTCACAGGTCCAGTCTTTTAGAAAACAATAACAGTACTGCTTGGTTATATATATTTTTAAACTTTCTAAAATTCTGTAATGTATTTAAAATGTCCCACTAACAATTTAAGAATAACGTTTTTAATATATATGAAAAACAAAATTTTTTTATCTGAGCTTTATTAAATTGTGTGCTTGGGACTGTGACTGTTGGTTTGGCTCATTGCATCATGGGTAGGATGAGCTGTCACATGTGTAAGGTGGATTCCTTCTCTCAGATTCATTCTCTGGTTTCATGTTTAGCTCTGCTGAGTTTCTGATTGGTTTCTCTCTTGACTGTGGCATTACATCAAACACATGTGGGGTTTTCTTATGCGTGAAAATTGTCAAATACAAACAAGTTACCAGTTTAAAAAGCTGGAGTTTTGAGTGGAGTTCTTTCTCTTTGATTGGAGGGAGTTTTTTATGGATAACTTTACTGTTATCATCGAGACTGTAGCCTAGTGGTTGAAGAAATGGGATAGTAACCAGTAAGTTACCGATTAAACCATAAATCGATGAATCTATGGACTATTATTGTTACTACAGTTACTACAACTACAGTTCTATTTTAAGTGTGCACTTAAGTTCTTTTGCACTTCGTGGGTCACAAGCCAAATTCAAACCTGCCTTACCCACATCAGCATCACAGCATGCAGCGACTGAAGCATGCAGCACTAAACCTCTGCACCGCGGATATCCAGTCGTTCTCTTTTATACATCTAAATGACTTGAAGAGAAAGATTCCGGATTCCGGAGAACTCCACAGAGCTTATTACTCCAGCCAGGCTGTGTATTGTTCCATTCAGTTTTGGCCTAGAACAACCCATGCGGAACCAGAACCAGAAAAGAACAAAAGGGGAGAAAAAAGCAGAACATTTTTATGACGCAAGCGGAGACAACAGTGGAAAAAGTCAACACATTGGAATGGATACAGCAGTCCTCAGTTTAACCCACAGCCTGACAGCTCGGTCCATGCGATGCATTCTCTCATGGGTGGGTAGCTGCAAAGTGAACCTGTCTTACACACAAAACAGAAAAATGACAAAATTTCCCTCTAACAGAAGTGGGGAGCATGCAGGTTATTCCTCTGGGAGATCATGACAACATCTAAACAGAGTTTGTGAGCTTTCTGATTCCTTTCATTACCCCGCGTACACGCAGAGTGTCTGTGTTTCGGTGAATATTGTTCACATATTCACGCATCTGTCTGAAGAGAGAGGTACTATTCATTACGGAATACATCACCGTGCAAAACAAATAAACAAAGACACAAATCCAGCCCTGCTTGTTTCCATAGCCAGAGGGCTCGCAGGACTCACATAAATGACCGAATCTCTCAGTGAATGAGGATACAGCTCCTCTGTGTTTTTAAAAAATGAATCGACGTGATTTTGACTCTTGTGTCAGTCACCTCAGGAAACGACTCACTGAATCTACAGTCATGCTCTGGCAGCCGCAGTCTGAAACGTCCAATCAGCTGCTGTGTGCTGTGGAAACATCAGCCGCATGTTTGACACCCGTCCTTCCTTCTCTTACAGCCACTGCAGTCCCTATTAGACACTTAAATGAGTAATTAGTCTGCTAAGGCGTGGCTAGTAGAGACGCGGGCTACGTTCACAATTGCATACTGCATACTGCATACTTAAAGAGATTGTTCACCCAAAAATGGAAAGCATGTCATCATTTAGCCACCTTCATGTCATTCCAAACTACTTTTTTGTTTGTTCGTCTTGTTTGGCACACAGAAGGGGGGCGGGTACACAGAATGTCAGGCACAGACAGCCCCAGTATCCATTTAATTTTATATGAAAAAAAACAATAAAAATGAATGGTGACTGATCTACATAGTAATCAAAACAAAAACAATAATAACAGGAAGAAGAAGAAGAATTTGAAGCATTATGCACGTGTGGTATGTGGTCATATTATGCACAAATGGTAATTTTGTCAAACGTTACAAACATTATGTCACGTGTGTCGTTTTGTTAATCTTCCCATCAGATAATGCGTCAAGAGAAAGATGTTGTAGATTGCAGTGGATATTGCGTCTGCTGCATTGATCACAGTGTAAATGGAAAGTTGATTGCGTTCCATTATGTGATACTTTGTCTCATGCAGTGCTCTCTGTTGCATACTGCACATTTTGGCGAATGTAGCACGTCATCTGCATATTCCATGCGTATAGATTTGCACGACATTAAAATACACATACTGTATACTGCAGTAAAAGAGCGTGTAGTATAGCAGTTTGTAATCTGAACATCTGTTTGTTTTTATATACATTGCTAACGGTGCTTGAATGTTTAATGCATTTAAAGCTGCTTCATTATTTAGCATCATCAAAATGAGAATTATTTTTAAATGAACTTTCCTTATGTATCTCTCACACAATGTTAACCTGTTGACTTACTGTTTATGCAACACAAGCTGAGAGAAGTAATTAGTCAAATGTAGATTGCATTTCTCATGTAGCATACTGCATGGTTTCTGGATAGAGAGGCAGGTTGCCAGGAGACAGAGAATCATGGCTGTACAGTATTGCGTCTGAGAGTTTGTGTGTTCACACGGTTTGTCTTATGCAATGAAACAGCGTGTTGACTGATCTGAGAACAGACTCACCCCCTGTGCACCATAAGCCAGTCTGACCTGCAATTTTCATACAAAAATCTCAATTTTCAAAATCAAACGAATGCCTGAACAGTTTTTTCTGCTCTCCCCGGTACTTTGGTATGAATGAATGATTAAGAAACAGCACACAATCTGTTGCTATTAAAAATGCATGTCTGGCTACAATTCAAGTGAGGGCTACACACATAAACTGTAAAGAGAGATTTTTAACGAAAATTAGCCAAAGCTATACGGCACGCATTGGTCCATTTAACAATTTTGGACTTGGTTTTCACCCCTTCTAAGCATTACTCTTGATCATGTGACTGTAAACGCATAACCTTACATCCATTAAAACTTAAATGATGACAATATTGTTTGCCACTCATCAGGTGAAGCTGATTGCCAGTCGCTTTAAATGCGACAGCCGAACGCATCAGCGGAGCTTATATCCCCTTACTGACTGCTCTTGTTTTTATGCATCACTGGCAGTCAAACGTGACAGTAAATTCCTAAAAGAAAGAGGTTTTAGAGATGCGCTTTCTTTGGGCCGGTATTCAACGTCTTTCTGCTTTTTATCCGCGGCTTCAGCGTATTTATGTGATCTGTAATTTCTGAATAGCTTGTTTTCACGCCTGTGACGTCTAAAGAGGTGCGATTAATTCTCTTTCTTTTCGCATTTTTCGTTTTGTAACATTGCTAATTCATCTATAAGCGACTCTGAAGTTGGGAACTTTTTAACCATATTTTTCTGAAGTTGTTTTTTTGAGGCGTTCAGTAGCAGACAGCTCTGTGAGGGGCCACAGTTGTAAAAATGTTCAAATAACGTTCTTCATTTATTTCTCATTAAGGCAACAGTCACTGCATGACACATTTGTGTGCTGTTTATCAGTCTATTATCAGTTTTACGTCTGCAGGGGTTTTTGTTTCCGCCTCTCTGATGGAGGCCCCTGAGAGTCAGAGGGCCCCATTGACTGCTCTGTAATCCATCCTTGATTAAAACTAAATTAGATACCTGACAGAAGACTAAACAAATCTGTCCGGGTCATTTAAAGTCTCTGCATGGTAAGAATACAGTGTCATGGTTTGTAACATAGTTATGTTGTGTGTTAATGCTGATGCGTTGTCAATCGTGTTCATTATGCTAATGATTTTATACTGCAGGGCCACTTTAATTAAGTCTTGAAACTCTCACCAATCCGTCAACATTATATTCAACAGCCAACCAATCACATTTCTGCTTATTTACTCAGTACTGTGATAAAGAGGAATGTGTTATCCACACGTAAAGTCACGAATCTTTGCATTAGTTTTGCATCATGTAGTCTGTCATACAAGTTGCCACTTTTCCAGGTATTTATATTTTGGGGGGTACACACAATTCCTGAGGGTAAAATCCAGATTAGCAGGAACACAAGACAAGCCGGTGGGCCGGTCCGCTCACAAGCTCTGGTGGTAATAAATGACCTCTGAGAAAAATCTTGACACAGGTTTGTATTGCTGTGCACAGATCTCGCTGCGTTATCAACCTGCTAACTGTGCAAACCTGCCAGATGAATATGCAACATCCTCATTACACACACGCTTTATTTCTGTGTTTGTTTAAACCTGCTGTCACAATCTGCCTCATTTGAGCACAGAGAAAAGCAAAGCTGGGCTTGCTTATGACCCTGTCAGCCGTATTTTACCAAACAGCCGGTTTGACTTCTCTGTGTCAAGCTGTTACAGAGAACAGAAACAGAGCTAATGCATGTGAGGGGCAGCCGGGCTGTTGAGCTAAACGAGTTACTGTAGAACACAGCGTACTGTAGAACACAGCGTACTGTAGAACACAGCGTACTGTAGAACACAGCGTACTATAGAACACAGTGTACTGTAGAACACAGCTTACTGTAGAACACAGTGTACTGTAGAACACAGTGTACTGTAGAACACAGCGTACTGTAGAACAGTGACCACCCAATTTTTCTGCGTCCTTGGTTTCCGTACGCTTCCCTTAAAAGTACATAAATAAATCTTCAATAAAGAGGTCTACGCCTGGAATTAAACCAACCTCTGAGATAAATCACAGATACAAGCTTTCATTTATAGAACAAACTAAATCTTTTAGGAAAAAATGATTTTCTGCTCAAAGCTAAAGTTGCCACTAGCATCACAGATGCTAAGAGAATTGCAAAAATATTGATTTTGGTTCCCATTTTCATGCTTCTTACATCATCAGTTGTGCAATCTCTCAGACTACACTAACAAATTGAGTGTTTTTAAAACATTTTCTGTATGCACCCTGTTTAGTTCTACACTATGCGGTTTCTGTCCAATTTGAATGTGATGCCATGACAAAATATATAGAATATATTATATTAGAATATAGAATATATTAGAATATAGAATATAAATATAGAATACAGTTGAACACTATAGAATAACATGCCGGCATTTTTTAAAGCGATAAACAGCTCCTTGCTGAAATGCAGGTTTATGATTCTCTGGTAATGATGGCGGTCTGTGTGCAGGCGGTATGTATGCTGTATGGCTGAGGTCAGGTCTTTGCTCCATTAAACAGCTGGAGTCAATGTAATGGTCAGGAATCATTCACACTGTTCTGTTCATGTGCTCCATATATCTTTATGGGGGTAATGTTAGTAAAAGCGTCTGCCATATTTGCATTAATGGAAATATATATAGCAAATATATGTAAATATTTACTATATAAAATATATAGCATGTACGTAAGCATAATACTTTATATTGCCTCTGCTTTTAAGATCGCACAACATAATTACAAGCGCTTTATCTACGTAATTTCTGAATGAACTATTACAGAAGCAGTTCTGTTAAATAAAAACATGCTTGAAGGAGGTTTAGCTATAATCGATGCTGCCATCTGAAAGAACAGGTGTTGATGGGCGATTAGTGCGCTTTGAAACATATTTACAGATATAATATCATTGTAAGAAAAGAAATGAATGTTTCTCATTGTTGTGAGCAGCTAAGCTGACCCTGATAAACGCATTTCTGCACAGCGCGCCGGCTTATGGATCGATATGATGGAGCAAAACGTGGCGTTTGATTATTGCGGCTTTCATGAGGCTTGATGTTTTTGTTCGGACGGTTAAAATAAGATGTAGTTACACAGCTTTCTCACCTTGACTATTGATATTCTCTCACTGTCATCAAAACTGTAAACAGAATGTGTTAAATGTCAGCGGTCGAAGGCTTAAATCTGAGCCTCAAATCAAACTGCATTCGTGTCCACAGTTTAATTTAATGCTTGAAGTTATCAGGATTTTGGAGCAAGATGTTTTCCTATCAGCTTCAGTTAAGCCTGGCTTCAGACGTCGCAGTATCACATTGGCTATTATATAGAACATTTTGTTACAGATATTTTAATGACTTGTGTATTTGAACATACAGTATGTGTACAGAGGCCTCAAAAACGTGGAATTGTGACCCGCAGTAAACTATTAAAACCACATGGCATCTGCAAACAAATAGAAATGGCATTTACAGGAACAAATGCTACACCTTTTGTCAAACTAACTTGCACATTCGAACCCAACTGAGTCATTTTTAGTGGCTGTATGAAGTCAGTTCTAGTCCTAACAGCCTCTTTTGTAAAATGTTTCATTTGAGAGGTGTGCTCTTGCTCATTCTTTAAAATGAATGCTTGGCTTTATATTTTGTATGTATTTTAAGTGTAATTTAAGAAATCAAATGCTTTTTGAGGCCACTGTATGTTTGCCGTGCATTCATACGTGAATCCACAGCTTCACGGTAAGTCGCCATAATATCAGAGTTACTGTGTTCTCTTGCTGTAAATACACTGAGGTAGGTATTAGCACATGTTTTAGTCAGGCAACTGTAAGGATAAAAGATCCTTGTGTTAAATTGATCTTAAAATTCATATATTTTCCATGTGCAACTGATGGCTGTAACGTGCCGAGTCTGTAATGAGCAGAAAACATATTTGAATACGAATGATTCATAATTAGACGAGGAAGAGATCATCTCCTTTCTGCTCGCTTTGAAACATGCATATCTCACTAAGTCTCGTCTGTGAGCTAATGGCCCTCCATTCATTATTTATTTGGGCTGTCATTGCTACGCGTCCCTCCTCGTGCTTAGCTTGTTAGCCTAGCATTTCTCAGTTTGTGTTCACTGGAGTTCACTCACACCTGTTCCATTTTCCCTGAGTACAATGTAATGTCTGTTTACCTTCAGCCTCAGTTTACCTTCAGCCTCAGTTTACCTTTAGCCTCAGTTTTTCCGATAGTGTGGATCAGAAGGGAGGGAAAGCTGTGGTTCGGGCTGTTTTATCTGAGCTCAAGGCTCGAACATCTTCTCCTCTCTGTGCTGAGAAAGCAAGATAGATAAAGACTTTCTGTACTCAGGATTATTTTCCTGCTCATTATCTCGTAATGGCCTATTTATATTTTGCCTTACGGGCCTTTAGGGATAAAATAAAGATGAGCGAGTCAGACAGAGCGGTCAGTCATCACAAACAGAAGAAAACATCAGCGATTGTGAGGCTCACAAGCTCTTCAGTGATTGCTGGAAACAAAGAAGCCTCAATAATTCTAATAAGAAAAAGGTAAAAATGAATGTCTCCTTGATATGCATATGAGTGAACTGTAGCTGTGCTGATTTCTGACAGATTTTATGACAAGCATGTGTTGAGACCTGCTGTTATCTGAAAACACATTCCAGAATAACACTTCATAGTTTAGCAAATAAACTATATAACTGCAAAAGATAGATAGATTCACATTTTTAATTTGAAAGGAAAATTGTTGCTCACAACAAGTACCGCTCTGAGAAGAATAAACTGGATGTGTTTATTTGTGTCCTTGAAAATGTCGTTATTTAAAAAACACACTCTTGAAACGCTGCTGATTGGACCGTAAGACTATTTATCTTTCAGACTTTAGGACAAAAGTTTGTTTCTGCATTCATTAATCACATTCTGCTGAGGTGTAAAGGGCTGTACACTTTGAATGGGATGTGTATGTGTATACTTCCTCCTACAGAATGAGCTGTTGGCTACAGTGTTGCTAACTGATCTGTTCAGCACAAAATGAGGCTGGAAGATGTTTAAATAAGTAATGCGGGTGAGAATGTGCTGCCGGCTGCTTAAACAGATAATGCAGCCGCAGACACAGAGCAGGTATTCCTCATTCTCTGAAAACAGAGAGAGAGAGAGCGAGAGAGGGATGGAAGTCTAGAAATGTCTTCTGGATAATGACTTTTTAAAGCCTGCTAAAGATCTATTTAATTGAACTCTAGGCCAAAGTAAGTTGGAGTGCTTACCTTTTGCAATACAGTAAGAACATTTAAAAGGACTGCTGCGGCCACGCTTGATACTGTACTCTACTGTACTCTACTGTAATCTGCCACACACTCTGATGTAAACATTCGTTAACCAATGAGAATTTTAAAAAGTCCAGTTGTGTTCAGATGACTAACTAATCCAGTTTAGTTGTTTACACCTGTGGTTTTAACATGGATTTTACAGTACATAAGTATAAGTACATAACAGATCAGTGTTTAACATTTACTGTATCTTACCCTGATTGACAATGGCAAGTTTAAAATAATTTTATAATACGAGATATCGGGTCCGGTTTTCCAGGAAATGTCAGTTTGGCTTCATTTGACTATAACGTTTAGTGAGAAGTATGTAAAGTAACCTGCAGTTTCATGTTTCTGACAGGGACGGTGATAAAGAAGCAAGTTACAGATTAGCAGCTCACCTTTCAATATCCATGAACAATAACTATAGCTGTTATCTTTACTGTAATGCCTTCAGTCAATGCAGTGTTTAAAAGTCAATGTGCACAGAAGCAGATCTATGCTAATGATGAATTATAGTGGCTAATATGCCCTTTTAATTATGCTATTAGCAGTGAGCTATAATTTATATTGCAGAACTGTATTTATTTCAGTAACAGAATTCAATAAGCATAATCACCCTGCAGAGTGAAAATGACACTAACAAACACAGATCTGGAGTTTTTGTCAACTTTGTCTTCAGGCCTAAATTATCCAATAGCTTCATAAAAGCAAAATACAACTTTGCTGAGGAAATTCTTTGTTGGGTCAGCGCATACAGAACGTTCTGTATTTCCAAGTCTGTGAGCAATGCTTCAGCACCTCCAACAGCACATTTTTAAAACAAGAACAAAGAGCTGTACTGCAAGTCTGGCTCGTACAGTAAATTCATACTGTAAAATCATGAATTGTGATGTTATGTTCTATAACGTTGCATTCACAGCTTGTGTCAGCAAAGAGAATGCTTTCCTGAGAACCATGAGAACCATATTTGTCTGTATGGTTCCATAAAACATCTTTAACATCATGAGTGTTTTCATTGTGTTCAGAATGACTTGACAGTCGTGTAGTTTGTTATCCTGTCAGTTAGTGTGCGATTGGTTTAATAACATTTAGTACGTAAACTGACAACATTTTGTAGTGTAATGGAACATGTGTTAGTAGCTCATGTGACATGTTCACTCTAAATGACACCAGTGTGAACTGGTGGGGACCAGTGGCATCCTCCACTTAAAATGACGTGGGAAGCAACGGGTTAAAACGTTGTCACTTTTGCTAAGCTTTTAATATTTTGTTCTCTAATACAATGACATTCAGGCATTTGTGTCTGATTATCATTTTGTGGTCACTGAAGGTAAATTGTCTTTTCATTTATGTAAACAAGTTGTTGACTGTAGATTTTTAGCAAGGTTTTAATCATAAGAACGATCAATAAAACAATCTGATTAACTCCTGCACGCGCTCCTTAGGGGATCAAAGGTAGTGAATTCATTTCGCATGGAAACACAGCTCACGTTGAGAATTTTATTCAGTGAGAATTCTGTCATAAATTAGTTTTTCGCTGTGGACGACTATTAAATTCTTCACAGCGAGCGACTCTGTGCACTCTTGTTTACGTTTAAACTGCGTGTTCGGAAGGCAGGGTTGCTTTTAAAGCAAATTTTTAATTGCTTTTTAATTGCAAGGACCGGGTTAGAGACATCAGTCCATTGTTACCATGTGGCTTAATTTGTAATGCAAAATTATTATTGAATAATTATTAAAAGCATTTTGATTTGTGTGATTAACTAACTTTGCGTTTGTCTACAAGACCAAATTCCTCCTAAAATTGCCTGTTTAGACTTTAAAACAGTCAGAAAACTTACAGAAGCAGAAAAGTGCTCTGAAATTCTGAGACAGCTAATCCGATATCTGCCAACAACCGACACTGGAGAGAGATATGCGCTCTGATTGGAAAACAGGTGCTGAAAACAAACACACAATCTTCTTAATATCTAACCAGTCAATACAGTGGCTAGACATCCTTCTGTTTCTCTGTCACTCACTTGACTTCTTTATCAGTGGAAAGCATCCATCCAGTTCAGTTAATGGCACATTTATCACAATGAATGGAGTCTCAGAATAGCTCGGAGTGAGTCGACTTCTGATGATCATTGCAGAGAGGAGAAGAATCTGCACGGTACACAGCCCTGTTACGCTGTTAAATGAACAACTCTCAGAAAACTCTGAATATCCTGGCAGCATAATGCAACTGATCTTAGATTTTCCCCCAACTTATTACCAAAGTACCTCACATAACTACAATACTTATATTTTCATTGTAACCAAAAAGGATTGTTTGAGAAATAGCCTTTACATTCAAGCATTTGGGAGACGCTTTTGTCCAAAGCGACTGACCGAGCAGTCAAGCGTCTGAACTGTATGTGTGTTCTCTGAAACACAACATTTGTTGTAAAATAAAGATGACGTGTTAAAACTTTATAATGATGTGTAGTTTATAGAGGTTCATATTTTTGAACAATATGCAGGACAAGTCATCAATTCAAACTGTTAGATTTGTGAGCTGCAACAGGTAAAGCTAGAATCACTGAACGCATCATGGACGTACGTCATCCGTTCAGCCATGTGTAATAATGTCAGAACCTGTGATGGGCTTCAGGAAGAGGCTGCGTTCCATAATCATTGTTGTTACCTGTTGTCGCCATGACAACCGGACCGGTATTCCCTTGTGTCCTTGGCTACCCGGCATCATGAAGACTCGGGCTGTGTTCCGGCCGCCCACACAATCTCACTGACAGTTTGTCAGGAGCAGAACTCCTGCGGGATGGAGCTCAAAAGCAAACATACAGTGGGGTTGACGGACACCACGAGTTTCCCAGCCTGTCTCTGGTGAGGCAACCCCTGAAGTCACACATTCACTGCAGAGGGAATAACTCTGAGCTAATCACTCAGGATACACAAGAGATGCATTCAGCAACAAGCAGAGCGCTGCGAGGCTTAGCCATTCCTAAAAACAGTCGTGTGGAATTCGTGGTGGTTTTCTTTTAATGTGTGTGCGCCTCGTGTAAAGCGTGACATCTCTAATAACGTTTGCATATCCTGTTGTGAGTTATAAATAATTCAGTCATTTTGCTTCATGTTTAATATTTTATATTCAAGCAATATTCGAATTGCAGCTTACGATGGTCCAAGCGCCACTTATAAATCATCTGTTTTTTCAGGAGAAAATGTGAATGCGGTATGTTCAAATGTTTGCGCCTCTTTTCAATTTGTGTGCGGTGAAAACTAAGCTGAGAAATCCACAGCAGCAAGAGCGGAGAATAAATAATATTAGAGGAGCTGAAAAAATAAAAGAGAGGACGACATTGAGGTGTTGGGGAATTCAAAGAACGCAGCAGCTTAATATGGAGACAAGCTGCGGAGAACGTGGCAGTGTGATGGCTTGTCAAGGTTGTACGAGATGTACAACAATACAAGAGCAAAAACATACAGCATAAAGAGAGAGAGAGAGGCAGGAAGTGTGAGTGGCCCTCGAGTGGGTGTGTGTTTGCTGTGTGCTTCAGCAGAAGAGGGGGCGGCTCTGGGCAGCTTAGATATTTTGTGTGTGTACTGTAGTGTACACATGGTGTTTTTGTGTACGTGTTGTAGTGTACACATGGTGTTTTTGTGTATGTGTTGTAGTGTACACATGGTGTTATTGTGTGTTTACTGTATTGTACACATGCCGTTACTGTATGTACTGTAGTGTACACATGGTGTTATTGTGTATGTGTTGTAGTGTACACATGGTGTTATTGTGTGTGTACTGTAGTGTACACATGGTGTTATTGTGTGTGTACTGTAGTGTACACATGGTGTTATTGTGTGTACTGTAGTGTACACATGGTGTTATTGTGTGTGTACTGTAGTGTACACATGGTGTTATTGTGTGTACTGTAGTGTACACATGGTGTTATTGTGTGTTAACTGTAGTGTACACATGGTGTTATTGTGTGTGTGTTGTAGTGTACACATGGTGTTATTGTGTGTTAACTGTAGTGTACACATGGTGTTATTGTGTGTTAACTGTAGTGTACACATGTCGTTACTGTGTGTACTGTAGTCTGCACATCATTTGATGCTGCAAGGTAGCAGAAGGGCTGTTTTCATTACGTCTATAGGGTAACCTAAGAAAAGTACTTTTTGATTTTTTTGTTATGTTGTGGTTAAATTTCACTGTGAAAGAGGACAAAAATGCTTTGCTAATATAACGGTATTATATTAGGAAAGGTATTTTTTCCTCGCTATTGGTCATGTTCCTATACTGAAAAGCACCACAAGGGTGTTAATATATTTCATACAAAACACATTTAGCTTACTTAATGTGACATATTGCTTAAACAGAATATATAGCAGACATTGAAGTTTGAGTCTTAAAGGAATAACGTCTTAAATATCATTGTACTCCATATAACTTGTGTGTAATTACAAGTCTTCATAAGCCACATGATATCTGTACATGTCACGTTTGATTATTACACACATGCTAGAACTCCAGTTTTGGCCCAGGAAGGATGTTAGTCATATGGGCTCATTTCATAGTGCTTTAGTGGTAGTGTGTGTGTGTGTGTGTGTGTGTGTGTCTTCTCAGGTGTCACTCTGTCACTATAGAAACATTCAATTTTTTAAATGACATGAGGCTCGTTTTTTATATTTGCTAAACTATTCCCATAATAACAACATTGATACTGTATCATTGTCTAAATAAATGCATCTGTTGACATGGTGATATTTCATAAGTGCAAGGTATTCGATTAAAACAATCACTCATTTTTGGTCTCTGGAAGGCATTTAAAGTATAGAAGTGTTGATGCAGCTCTATTTCAACAAACAATGTGAAGATTCAAGAGTTATGTTCAGCTCTACTGATTAAATAAGAGGCTTCGGATAAAAGTGTCCGCCACATGCATAAATATAAATGTATTTTTAGTGAAAATTCCCCCCCAACCTCACTTACCTGTTCTGCTCTGTGTCAGAAGCTTCATTCCAGTGCTGTGTAACAGTGCTGTGTTTGAATTTGTATGCAGACAGCTTCAAGCGTTGGTCCAAGCCACTAAAATCAGCATTTTTATGCATGGAGCTGCACTGGGATTCTACTGGAAAAACGCTGAGAGAATAAAACTTAAATTCAGCCACAAAATGTCTGGAAAGCCATTGTTAATGTTCAAAATAGCATGCTGTCAATTGTGCTGTCATTTCATTGTAGTCTTTTTTATGAAGTTGTTATTGTGAGGTAATATAACGCAGATATTAAATTGGCTTTTAAAATTGAAAAATGTGCTGTCGAAACTTTTGTCAGGTAACCAGTAAATGTGTTTGATGTGGTAAAATGTCAATTAAATATATGTATTATATATTATATGCAAGTAAAACTAGTCGAGTATGACAAACTCAACCTGTATAGATTACAGCATTACAGTTAATCTTATGAGTCAGATGAGGTGGAAAAAGCTCCTTAGTTTACTCACAAACCGTATGCAATTACCCATAATGCTCGGTAAACTGGAGGTGTTGATAACTGGAGGTGTTGATAATAATCAGGTAGCTAAGACAAGAGAAAAATAAGAATCTAAGAGGTGGAATGTTTACGCTGATGTTTGCTAAGCTCTTTTTGATAACACTTAGACTGGAATATGTGCTTTTAGGTGCTTGTTGTCACACTGTAGGAGGGCTGGAATTGCAAAATGACTCAACTGAACAATTAGTTATTGTGATTTCCTTTGAGTATTTTAGTCCAATGTCATTTATAACTCATGTGCAATCAGAAATATGACCTTTTCTCCATACCTGCAGTTGTAATAATGTCGTTCATTTTAGTCATGTGGAAACAGAGAGAAAAACATTCTTGCTGCTTTCAAGCGTACAACATGCTCCACTCCACTGATTTACAACAGATTTCTCCTCACATCATCAAACACAAGAGAAATTTGGCATCGCACAGCTGACGTGAAGTGGATGATAAGAGATTCATTTGCCTGTTTCAGCATCTATATAAAAGTGTAATGTATTCGCGTGTGTAAACCTTTCCTGTAGCTCAGTGGTTAGAGCATGCTGTCAACAACGCCATGGTCATGGGTTTGATCCCAGGGATTGCACAGAATACAGAATGATGCTGGGAAAACACAAGATGGATCTTTATGTGTCAGAAGTGTCTGATCTCAGCGATGGAGTTTTGTGGTACAGTTTCAGTACAGTGTGACAGGCTGCGGTGGTCAGCTTCGCCCTCGATGACCTACAGCTGCCCTCAGAACCGGCCTGCAGGAAGGGAAACATTTTTCTGGCTGTATTTGCAGCCTTGTATTTATTTGCATAAATAAATATTCTGTATATATACAAATATATTATTTTCTGAGTTATGTCCAGGTAATAATCAGTGCTTATTACTTATAGAAGCAGAGCCAATTTGAGCAGACATCTACACACATTTCGTCTTCCGTGCTTCATTAGGAGTGCCATCCACATTTAAAAATAAAATGAAATGTGATGGGTCACTTTACGTTATGTTGTACTACTGTCTAAGTGAGCAGGTTTGGACCAGGGTAAGCTGCAGGTGGGAGCAAACTTAATCAGAGGTCTGGGTACACGAGGGCTGAAAAGATGCTCTGTGGCAGACAGCTGATGAGGTCTCTATTTATGGAGCTGTCTTATGAAATACCACACGCCTCTGTATTGAGACTATTAACGCTGCAGCATGGCACTCTGTTGGGAAGCGTACTGTTGGACAAAACAAATGTTTCGCTGTTAGCTTTCTCTCTCTCTCTAATCCCTGCAGAGAAAAGAAATGACTTACCTGCTGTTGAATTAGTTTTTGAATGAGTTGCAGTGCGCGGCACCTTCCAACAGCATGTTAGGAAGTCTGATTTGATGGGTATGATTAGTTAGCTGTTAACTGGTGGTACTGGAACAGTGATGGAGGACAAGACCTTCTTCTGAGAAGAAAAACATAATTGGAAAACGATACATCATTAGTGTAAGACATGCTGAAAGGTGTCAATGAGAAATTGACTTATTGAAATTGACTGATAAAAGACTTTGATTTACTAAAACATTATGAACTCAGATCCTCTCAGCAAGCTTGAATTAAAGATCTCTTCCAGTTTAAACAGTTGAAAACTGAGATACGCTTTTAATTACAATCTGTTACAATTTATCCCATTTACATGTGAACGTGTTCAGACAAAACATTCGGATGTGGGCATGAAATGTGCTGTGAATCATACGACCTAGCTTACAATTTTAGGTTGAAAGAACATTTCCCTAATGTTTCCATTGAGTACCAAAATGTCATTGAAAGTTCAAGGAGCGTTCAAAACACCTAGCTATTTTAGATGTTGTGTTAACGTTACTGCTTAGAAGAACATTCTTCATGCTTTAGATGATTTTAAGATGTTCCACCACCAACCTAAGAATAACGGTTTTTGATATATGAGATATGATATTTACAGTGTAAATATCAATATATATATAATGTTCTACTAATGTTACTGTAATAGCTTTTTTGATAACTTTGATAGAACTTAGAGAATGTTTTATTGGACGTTAGCCGATGTTCTGAGAGCGTTTGCTGTTAGCTGGGAAGCAGGAAGCTCTTGTGAAGGTGTTGATTGTAGCAGCTGGGCTGAGGGGGAAACTTCTTGAAGGATTTAATATTGTGGAAGGCTTTTCTGCTGGCAGCTTTCTGTCTTGAATTCACTGCAGCAGGTATTAGACAGCAAGCAGCCCTGAGCAGTGTGGTGTAATGTGATTTTACAGAGGGTAAGGACTAGCTGAGCAGCGGAAGTCTGGATTCGCGCAAAGCGGATTTATGAACTCGTTGGTCGACAGGGAAAGAGTTGAACTAGATGTAAAACGACCTTATTTTGGTTTTGTTGTGGCACATTTATTTATACAAAACAGGTATTTGTACATAAACAGATGCAACACAGTTTATAAGAGTGTACTGGTTTTCATATATTCAAGCTTTTTATAATAATGGAATTTTCTGGCTTGCTTCTAATGATGTCGCATCTGTGCTTTACTTACAAAAACGAATGTTTCCCCAGACACACAATTTGTTCGAGCAAATATTGTCTATTTTCTGTAAAGTGCAGCTGTCGTAAAAGGAATATTCTATTGCTTTTTTTATGTGTGACTTTTTGAATGAGTGATTTGTTTTACCAGCGAGTCGAGTTTGCACTGGGGGAAATTCTTAAATGCTGTAGGATTTTTCATCAATCAGAATTGTGGATGTGTGGTAAGCAGAGGTCAGATTTTCTGATGAGGATGACATCAGCCCGTCTGTGTCCGACGGTACGAGTCGAGGGATTTCAAGATTCAGGCTTTCGGAGGGTGGGAATGTTTTTCTGGACCAAAGAGAATCTTCCGGATGTTTATGAAGTTGAAAATTGAGATTTATGAAGAGAAAAATCTGCCAGTGTTACAAGACAAAAATTCACACAATGAAACATTTGAAAATAAGTAAACGTGCCAAACATGACAAATTGTTTGACAAATGTTTCTTCAATGTTGCTAAATATTTCCATGTCAAAACAATTCTGCATAATGTCATCCCGGGCACCCACATGTAAAAAATAAGGGTCCAGAAAAACAATAAAGAAACAATATTTGTATTCCTGGTCTGTGACTGACACAATGAAATATTTACTTGTGTCTTATTACAAGTAATGAGGTTATTGTCATCGAATCCCAAACTCTCGACTTATTTAGAACCTTCACAGGTTTTTAAACGCAGTTCTCTATAACATGACAAATCAATCACAGCCACAATGAGTCAAAAGCAAAAAAAAGATTATTGTGGTAAAAATCATGGGTGAGCCGGTCAACACCTGCCCCTGAAATCATTCGAAAAATCACCATGAATAAACACGGAGTCCTTTATATTTAAATCAGTCGTGATTTATCACGGCGAGCTTTCACATTTTACATTATTGTAATTAAACGATGCGTGTGGGTGTGTGTGCACTTCCTGCTGTCTCACTCATAACAGAAATAACAAAATAAGGATTCAGACAGATGTGTGTTATTATCAGTGCAAAAGCAACAGGGAAATAAATATTAGGTTACAGATTTTCACAACATGCATCAGCCGTCCATGCTAGACTGGCTTTATCCTCTTGTGGCCTGAGGCATCCAACACGACTTATTGACTGCATCACAATTTGTTGATAGTTAAACTATAGGCGAGGTGTGGAGAATGAATGTGTTTATCATTCATGCAACAGCACTGATTAACAGTTTTAAAATAAATATGCTAACTGAATGATAATAAGGACACTGTCTAGAGCAATGAAACACAGGACGTCTGATAACTGAACCTCTGGAGGTCTATGCATCAGTCTTAAAAACAGATAGAGAGAGAGAGAGAGAGAGAGAGAGAGCTGCTTGATGTCTGTGTTTCCTGTCAAGCAATAAACGGCAGGCCGTAACCCTTTACTTGAATTTTTGTCAACACAACACAGTCCACTACATATTTATAAATGTGTGTGTGTGTGTATTGAACTACATGCCACTGTAGGTCATGCAATTTCGTACACATACACACACACACACACACACACACACATTGTCTATATTACAGTATCTAGCCACCTGTCTTACCTAAATTACATATACATGCAGACCACTAAAGCTGTTTAAACTATTCATTAGCATAACATTCATTAACTATTCATTAACTATACATCAGTTGTAACTTGTTAGTCATATAGTATGAAGATAACTAGGTAAATGCTTTCTGCATAATGGTTGAAGATTTTGTAGATTTTTTGAGCACAGCTAAAACACTGCGTTGACCAATCAGCATCCAGAACCAAAACTCTTCATTTATCATCATGTTGTGTAACATCTGTCAGTTGCACATCTGTGATTAAGTCTGAGGAGGAATTTTAGAAGGGAACCTAGAAAAAAAAGAGAAAGTAAATTAACCAGATGAACTAACCAGAGTTACCACTTAACCAGTTAACCAGAGACCAACTGCTTATTTCTTTCATTATTGTTTAGATTTATGAAATTATTGGACTGATTTCGTTCGGTTAAAGTCAGAAACATTGTCCCCTCATTTGTACATTGTGAATATAACAACATTTTATTTGTGTTTTTTATTGTTTCAGTCATTTTAACCTTTCTGTCACTGCCTGGTCTGGATTCCAGCTCTCAGGAACCGAGCCGAACACCCTCCAGTTCAACAGTCCTACAGCGGCCTGCAGTTCATCAAATCATTTTTGAGTGAGAGCAGTTAAATGTGATTATTTTCACTGTAATTTCTCCTCATACACTGACTGTCATGCTAACAGGGCTGTGTGGAAAATGACTTGACATTATTAAGCACAAAGACTTTGTTATAGTAGAACAGAAAGGAGAGATGACTCGAGTCTGCTGCTTAAGGCACGACACACAGTAAATGTCACAAACTCATTCACTGTGATGAGAAATATTTATTTAAAGCGACCGAGGTAATATCTTTTTAGTGTAGCGTGGGGTTCAGGTGACAGGCACCTGAAAAATGAGGTGATACATCGGAACATTTATGAGCGCGGTAATATTACACATGATTCATCCAGAAGGTGATATTTGTGTTTTATGGTGAACTGTGATTCACTCTACTGTCCTCTTCAAGGTCGCACAGTTACGTTACGTTAGATACTGGAACGTTTTGCCGCTGGGCCCCAGTTGACTTTACACATACACAGACGCTCTCTTTAAAATAAATATAAATCTGTGGAGATTTAAAGTCTTTAAAGATTAAAAGTGTTCGTTCTGCCCTGAATCTGTGTTACTCTTTGTCATTTTAAAGCAGCACGTTTGTCAGATTATGTGTTAAGGAAATGATTTTGTTCTTTGAATTCCACGTTCTGTGACAAGGGAAATAAAGTGTGAATTTCTTGAATGGTTAGGAGAGCTCAGCCCACACGCTGGATCGTGTTTGAAGAGAATCTGTGCAGAATCTGTTCAGTAAGAATTGGCAAAAACGCTAGTTAGGCCATGATAAATATTGGCAGACAGAAGCAGGGGGCGCTCTCCAGGCATAATCCCATTTATGTTGGGGAAAAAGGGGAAAATGCATAATTGGGGTGAAACACAACCTACAGTTGTGACTGGAATGAGAGATGCCAGCATTTGTCTCAGAGCCTCTACAGGCCCAGTAAACTCCATCTGTCAAACCGGTTCATGTAAAGTCCAGCACGATTGGTTCTTATGTCCAACACAATTAAACGAACACATTTTCACGAGGGACCAGATTACCAACAATGCATAAATGTATTTGGCTTTTTATTTGTATTTAGCTTGGTCATGAATAACAAATCTTTTAAATAAACGACGACATCCTCGCTTAAAAAGCATGTGATAGTTTTGGTTGCTTTTTCCTACCTTGAAAGATATTGAACAGATACGGCCCTTCAGTTGCGTGCAGTGTAACAGGTTTCCATCAAAACCATCATCTGCCCTCTCGTGACGTCACTGATAAATGCTAAACTTTTGCTAAATGTTTGATTTTGTGTCCTCATCTCTCCAGGACACTCTGTAGCTCTCTGACAATGTTCACTAGCTCCTGCTAACCATCTGGTGACAGAAAAGCTTTAAGTAAAATCTGTCCCTTTGTTTCTCCAGGTGTGGCATAGAAATGTTCCATTGTTTGGTTGAAGCTGAAAACAAAAAGCACAACATTTGAAAAATTTTCTGGATGAAGTGACAGATCAGATTTCTATGCTGCTGGCTTCAAATTCTCTGACCAGCTTTAGACAACCCAGAACCACTTCATGTCCTCATGAAAATACAATCCATGAGTGACTAAAAGGCAATTACCCGGCTAACAGGAAATGTTCTCAGAACATTGGCTAATGTTTTCCAAAAGTTCTCCCAAACATATCAAAGATATCGCATAGATCATAAACCAAAACGTTATCCTTAAGTTGTTAGTGTAACATTTTAAACACATTACAGAAACATTTTTAATGTGTTTGTTAAGAATGTAAACATTTGGGAAACGTTCTTACAACCTAAAATGGTTAGCTGGGCACGTGCCTCAGTATATTGCGCCATCGTCTTTGTTGCAGAGTCCATTTGAGGATCAATCTCCACACGATGGATGAGGGACACCACACTTACACGTTCTGCTGACTCTTCATGTGCTGATAATCTACTTGATGTATTTTTCCAGTCTCTGTGTCTTAGGCTGTCTGTCTTGAAAGTAGTAGACAGACACATTTGACAGGAAGCACTAATCATTCTCTCAGATGAATGTATGTGTCTGGGGAAGTGCTCTCTCATTAACGCCCTGCTGACAGTTACACATCTCTCAACTCATGCAGATGTCTCTGATAGTTTATCAGCGAAAGCTGTCGTACACTTTACACGCGGGCCGTTCGCTGGAATAGTTGGGATATCTACAGGCATTTAGTGTGGTGCATGATGGGAAATCTTTCTGTATATCAAAAAGTCATGTGGTTTTGTGTACTATCACCTTTGGCTCTGTATCAGCAAATGTGTATATACTTTTATAAAAGCAGAAAGCATCCATTTCTGTCCGTTGAAAGCAAAACAACAGCAGTATTACTGCTCTTGCTGTGGTATTCATTTGCTGTTCCACACAATACCGAACTAGCCAGACGTTTACATGTCAAGTGCATATTCAACAATCAAACTAACGCTAGAACTTCCAAATATTACAACAAATCATGGTAAAAATGCTATTCTGTGTTTGGTGCGAGCTAAGGATCTTAATAATACATCATCTGTAAGCCAGACGGGTTTAAAAGACTTTCCAGTCTCCCGCTTCTTAAGTGTTTATACTAATCAAGACACAGAATAAACACACATCAATGAAACCAAAGACTTTAAGAGCCACTTACTGTGCTGAGGTCAGCTGGGGAAAAACCAAAAATGGCCCTTGAGCTCTAGCCTGCAAAATTGAACCCAGAACTTTAGTGTGTTGATTTAATAATCCTAATATAATCAAATGTTGGAAAAGAACTCGCATTACAATCAACATTTTAATGCCACAAAGAAAGTTTCAGTACTTTAGTTTAGAAACTTTAGTTTGAGAATAAAAAAGTCACAACAGTACAAGGGTAAAGTCGCATAATTTCAGAAATAAAATCATAATAGGCCTTTTTACAAGTTAGTTTAGATGCTAAAGTCATATTATGAGCAAACAATGATAATATTGGAACAATAAACACAATGGTGTGAAAATAAAGTAGAATTATTTTAATTGGAAATCACAATATTACAAAAAAAAAGAATGAACAAACAAAACAAACAAATCCACAAAGAAACACCAAAGAAGTATTTTGGTCTTGACACTGCAGTGGTTATGCAACGCCTTTATTAATCCTGTGACTTTATTTTCAAAATGTCTGTTTAATATTATGTTAGCATTGCACTGAAATGAAGTCATATTGTACGGATGTCATTTATTATGAGTTTCTTGAGTGTTTCCTACAGGCAAAACAAACAAACACGTTTTTTGTATTACACACGAGACGATTGATTTGCAACACATTCCTGACTTTGTTCAGAGGTGCTCTGTAGAAGCGTCTGTATCTCTTGTGTTCAGTCATTGTAAAAGGGGAGACTAGGAGGAGTCAGAAAAGGGGAGAAAGTTTTTAAAAGAGGTAAAGCCTCTTAAATCTTTCATTAGTATGGAAATGAATAGTTAAGTGTGCAGTGAACTGCCTTCATGGCGGCGCGTGGAGGTCTGTGTACTTAAAGAAAGACGGACAACAGAGGAAAAGGAGCAGAGGAGAAACTTTATTTGCCCAGCAGTGTTTTCTCCTTTATTGAGCAGACGATGCTGTCAGTCATCTTCACATCTTCAGTGTGGGTTCATGCTCCCCTCCTCACCAGAAGTTTCTCCACAGGGCTTCCTCTGTTTGATTTCAAAACTTTGCCATCAGGAAAGTTATTAGAGAGCATACACAGCGCTTCTAAACTTGCTTCAGAAATGGCTTTGTAAGCTCACCCAGAGAGAGAGAGAGAGAGAGAGAAGAGGAGAGAGAGAGAAGAGGAGAGAGAGAGAAGAGTTTGTCGGAGCCACACAGTGGAAAAGAACAGTGTCCACAAATATTTCTTCAGTCAAACTCTTGCATTTAATTCTACATTCACGACTGCCGGTTTCTGACCGCTGTGGTGAGAACTTCATCAAACCCTTGTGAGGGGTAAAGGTGATGTCTCAGCCTCCTGTCTGTTTTCTCATGAAGCATTTTACTAGTTTACTATACGCTGCTTTAAGTGGAGCACATAAATGCATCCTTCATCCATCTGAATGAGACTAATTGTGGTCCTCCACCCACAGACTTGTAATTTGGTTGGTTGCCTTTCTGCGAGTTGGTATGGAGATTTTCTTTATTTCTCTTGTGTGTTGATCACGTACTTAGACACTAACTACCAGGGAACATTCTCAGAATATTGGCTAATATTTTCTAATATTGGCCATAATAATGTTTTCAAAGTTATCAAAAACGTTTATGCAGTTGGTAGAATGATTTTTGTCACATATAACAAAATGGATATTGTGAACATTACTAGAAATTTGGAAAAAACATTAACATTTTTTTTTACTTAATGGAAATGTTAGGGAAACATATTCACAACCCATGATTGTCAGCTGGTTTTCTCAGGGTTCCCACAATCAGACATCGAAGGGTTAACGGACACGGGCAGTCAAGAGGTGTAAATATCAGAGACCGTTTTGCATTTTTTGACCCCTGAAATATTTATGCTTCCTGACAAAAATAATAATAATGAGAAAACGGAGGTTTTGAGGCTCGGTGCGACACCGAGAATAACAGAGCTGTCCACCTCTCCTTTCTTCTCCTCTCTCATCATTGTAGGTGCCCACCAGGATGTGTGCTTTCATGTGACACAGGCTAGCTATTAAAAATATGCCTGCAGTGCAGCTTCCAACGAAGCAGCCAAAGAAGAGATGCACTCTGGGATATCACCACACTTTCAGCCATCTCACTCTTGCTCTCTCGCTCTCTTGCTCGCTCTTTTTCCCTTCTTCTCATTTGTATTTCGCCGCCTTTCGCCTGGCTTCACGGTCTAATTTGCTAGAGGATTCCAGCTGCCCACGCTTCGAGACTTGACACATTTTATAAACATCTACTAAACGGTCTGTCATAGGCCTTCAACTGCCGACATCATCCGCTAATTCATCGTAACGTGAGAACGTTTCCGTTGCATTCTGCTCACGGGAGAAAAAACAGAGTGAGATGCTTGATAACATCTCGCATGTGTCTCTGGAGTCCTCTGGAATCTCTCTCCTGTATTCGCCTCCAGATCGATGTATTAAAGACTCGACCTGTGTTCAGAAATGATGTTTATGTTTCGAACAGAGATGACAGTAGAGAGAAAAGTTATGGATTGCAGCTTTAAGTAACACATATTTTATTGCATTTCATATTTTGTCATTTTTTTTAGACATTGCTTAGTTATAAGAATGTTATTCAACACCCTAGTAACCGCATAGCAACACCCTGGCATTGTGTTGGAGAGCTTTGCACAGGCATGTTCATTCATTTTCTTCAGATATTTGCAAAACAAATGCAACCGTGGCTTTTCATGCTGGTCCATCACTGAGATTGGGAACTTTCTCCAAACTGATAGACGTTTGCTGTCCATTGCAGGGCTGAGTGATGGACTCTCCACAGTCCAGTCTGGAGCACTGCAAGATTCATCTTTGTCAGGCCCTGTAGAGCATCTCATTTACAACTCTGGCTCTTACTTCCTGGGCTTGCCAGAGAACACAAATGTAGAGCAGAAACCTCAAATAGTACATCCCAATGAACCACGAGTCCACAGCAGTATGGATTTCTTCTGTTTGACGTAAGAGACACAGAGAGACAGACAGAGACAGACAGACAGAGAGAGAAGAGAGAGAAGGCCTATTTTTACTCCTTTGTCATCTATAGCATCCATGTGTTCCTTAATGTTTTCTACTTTATTTCCTTCAAAATTCCCAAAACATTTTTGTGGCCAAAAGTATACCTTTATCAGGTACACCACAACCTACCACAAACCTATAAACATACTGCATGTTTGGCAGAGGAGCAAAAAGTTTATGTAAAGCGGATCATTTATGTTATTGTTGTCAGTCTGGTTTGGTGAGTCAACAATCTTCTAACCTTTTTTAAAGAAGTGACAGAGAAAGCTGTGCTAAACACATTTCTGTCTCAGATGTAGCCCGAAGCGACGCCCACACAGAGGCAAAAAAAACAGGAATGCAGAAACCCACAAATTCTGCTCTTACATCACACAACTGCACAATACAAAAAGACCCAGCTAACAGTTTTAGGGTTTAAGTTTCCCTATATATACTAATATATACACACACATATAATTCTATGTCATATTCATGTCTTACTCATAGTTGCCTCTGCCCATTAAAACTAAGATAGGATAAAGTGTTTTACCATCAACAAATTACACACTTCACCTACAGAAGCTATTTACCGCCTGACCTAAATCCCCAAAAATTATTTTAGTTGGTGTAACCAAATGCAGTCAGGTTGATTCCATCATCTAAAATGTTTAGGCTTGAATAAAATGTTAATTTGGATGTTACGACTTCAATCAAACCTTTTGGGTTGCATCACAAAACGTTTTTGTAGCATCTAATAATATCAGAACAGTTGTTGATGTTGCTGTGTTTTTTGTGATTTTTGGCAGCGAGCAGGTGGGTGAAATCTGAACACAAAGAACTCATAAATCGTTTGTGTTTTTAGCCACGTCAGTGATACTTTAAAATACTTTAAAGATAAAACAGATTATTCTCACCTGTTGTAACTTCCTTTCCTGTAGCTCAGTGGTTAGAGCATGGCGTTAACAACGCCAAGGTCATGGGTTCGATCCCAGGGATTGCACATACTCAGAATCAATGTCTAGTATAATGCAATGTAAGTCGCTTTGGATAAAAGCGTCTGTCAAAAGCATAAATGTAAAAAAATGTAAACATATTGTCGTTTAAGCAAAAAACAACACGATTCTTTTTCTTTAGAAACTACCCGTTCTTTATTACAAAAAAAATCATGGTATTAAACGCACAGATTTCTTTCTGACATTTCTGTTGCTACTACCTGCATGTGTGTAATGAGTTTTTATTGAATTTCTGTGTTAAATTCAAAAGTAAACGGTGCGTCTCAACTTGAGTCTTTTGTTTGTATGTGCCTAAATATTAAAGTTTCACTCCGGCTTTCTTTCCAAGTTAAAATGGCAGTTTAATGCAGAGTTTGGGCTGTAACAAATGCAGATATATTGCGTTGCGCAACACATTGTGGCAAAATGAGAGAGGGATATTTATAGCACATGTGATGAGATGAAAATTCATTACCACTTTAACTGAATTAACAGAACGCTGAAGCAAAACCATTCTGCTTTTGTCTTTCATATCCACCATGATGGAGCACCATGGGCGAAAAATGGTTCATCAACCGGGTATTAAATTTCCATAGAACTTTGACAATCTTACCCTCGACATCCAAGACAGGCCTCAAAATTACCTGAGCTTATCCCTTATGCATTCATCCCAGAGTAAAATGATTGAGGTCTTTGTGTAATCACACAGATTGTTTCGCAACATGTCTCACGTAACATTTAGCTCGATGTTTACGATAGCAAGTCATGGTGGCCCTACGCAGACCTAGAATTTTTCGTTGCTACTATAAATGGTAATTTCACGCATTGTAGGGGACACTTCACTGCTTTCAGATCAGTAGGGAGGCGATGCCTGTTACCACCGTGCCTTATGGCAATTATCGCTAGAGAAAGCACTGCAGAGGGAGACTTGATTAGCTGCTGCTAGTTTGGGGTAACCACACACTTATTTAAAGACCTTCAACAGCTCAGACGCGACAGAAGCGTGGTGATAATTAACACTTGTATAGAAAACCCAGAAAACTGTTTGCCAATTACAGAAGAACACACAACCCTTTATTAGACAGAATTGTGATATTAATGTTTTGTTTTATAGACTAAGCATGAGTGTAAAAGCAAAAATATCATATTTACACGGAAAACCTAATATAATGTTGTGTGAGAGTTCATTCACCACTATTAGTCTGAAATTTAAGCGTTTTACTAATTAAAAAATATGACAGCAGCTTGTTTAAGGTGAAATAAATATTTATAGACCGTTGGCTTTGTGTTACTATAAAAGATACATGAGATGTTTACATAACACATGCTAATATTTGTGTGTTCTCTGTTGTTTAGTGTCTGTTCAGGTGAGTCCGGTATGCTTTCAGCAACACTGACAGTTTCCTCAGCCTTCCTCTGGTCCCTCTTGCCATCCCGTGACACAGATTAGAGTTTTGCAGCGGGGTGTGATGGGAACTGTTATCCGGCAGAATTTTTCCTCCTCCTTTTATTTCTACAGACGTTTGCTGATCAGCTGGAGTCACATTTTCTGACAGAATGTCCTCATATAAAGGGCCTCAGTTCTGAGCTGTGTACACAGAGCTAGTTTCTGATCTTCTAGCTAAGCATGTTTCTGCTTAGCATGTCTCCATGTTTCTGACAGTATGTGAGAAGTCATTGATATATTTGCATAATTGTATGCTGTTTAATGACATGAGTAATATCACAGTGTCATCAGTATACAGAGCAAAAAAAACGTTTGTCATTACAGGAAATGTTCCCCACAGGGTGCGGAATAATCTTATCCTAAACATGTCTGGAGAACCCCAACTAAAAGGGAACGTTCCAGAACGTTGGCTAATACTTTCTAAAAGTTCTCTCAAAATAACGTGACATGTTCTTGTAGTAACATTAATAAAAATCTTTTTGTAAGTTATATATCAAAAACGTTGTTCTGAAGTTGTTAAAATGTTGAAAATGTTATTTGATTGTTCTAGGAACGTTCAAAATGTCTGGTTTTTTAGTCATTGTATAAAGCATTGTATAAAGCATTGTATTAATGCTTTATTACATTTTTAAAGGTTCCATGAATAACTTAGAAATAATGGTTTTGATGTGTTATATAATGTTAAAAAAATACTGCAAGAACACACTGTTTTGATAACTTTTAGAGAACATTTGCCGACGTTCTGAGATCATTTCCTGTTAGCTAGGTTAGCGTGAGGTTGCCCCCATCTCTGAGATGAAGCTACGTGGTTAATGATTGCAATTACAAAGGTTACGCTTTGTTGTCCGTCCCAGCAGATGATTGATCTCAGCTGGTCTAATGTCAGGGCCTGTCAGTTAGGGGAGGGTTTGGGCTTGACAGCATGACAATGTGAAATAACAAGACCGCAGTCCAAACGCTGTTATTTGAACAAACAGCCCTTTTAGGGCTTTCTGCTCTCCTCCGTCTCGTCTTTGCAGAATGACAGAGTGTTTATTCACAATTTCATGCACAGACTGAAGCTCAAGGTTACCTCGCTGTTTGTGTTGTTGTCAAGTGCGGGATTAAAAGGTGTTTTTTAAACAGGTTGTCGTGAAGAGTCATGTGGTTAATGGAAAACACATGATTTGAATGTTTTAATTGTAGTAACAGTCACGTTTTTAGACGCTTGTCCGTTATTGGGTTTGATGTTTGCCTGTTAAATTGCCCTCGACATGGTCGTAAGTTCCTGTGTAATCAGCATTTAAGTTTTTGGGACAAAACTTAAAAAAAAAGTTTCATTGTATCGTAACTTTGCAGAGAAATAAATGAATACAGTCAATGTTAGGTAACACCACTGAGAGTTAAACCGTCTGCTTTCACCAACTTTGAAAATGTACAGTAGCGATTCGCCAGCTGGAAATCAAAAAGGAAGTGATGTCAAAGACAGCTGCTTCTGCTAAAGTCTGTGGCATCATGTTGCTTATGGGATATTTTCAGTGGTGGTGTAAATAAATAATAGATGACAACTGTACCTGTGAAAAGAGAATTTTTAAAAACATAACAGCAGAACAGAAACAAAATCCTGGAATCCTGCCTTTGAGTGATGTGATGCTCCAATGATGACGCTCCACTCCGCTCCTTATCGTGCCCATCAGCATGATCACATGATATATCATTTTACCGTGATATATAATTACTCATACTGGCATATAAGACTTACCCCATCAACTGAGACATACTGCACCAGTATCACTTACTGATCCGTACAGATCACACTGTGATAGCCATCCACAGCTTGTTGTGTTTAAACCACCAGTAAAACATGATTGAAGGATGATGTCATTACTGGAGACGAGTCCGATGAGAGGATGTCACTTCAAAACATCCTGTGGCTGCCGAAACATCATCTAAACACTCTTATCTTTAGCACCCTTTGAAATTAGCATGTGGCATAGCAATTAGCAGCCAATGTCAATTAAAGCATCCAGTGTGTGACAGAATTGCATAAATATTACTTTAAACAAATCTGATATATATGTCACCCATTTATTTTATAAGTTTGAAATTAACTGTTGTTTATAAAGTTTGTAGCTGTGTGTTTATAAAGGCAAATATATTTTCCGATATTTTACCTCACTTTACCTCAAAAGAAACGACCTCACTTACATTAACATCTGTCTGTGCTGGTCTTCAGCTGGTCTTCTAAAAAAATACTAAATACAAACGGGGAACTAGATTTCCTGTGGCAGGCACCGATATAACTGATATCCTTGTGGGACCCGTGACCAGCAGCTCACCCTGTCCTCCCAAACCGAGCATGCCTCAACAAGGTTATCTCTGAGCGGTGTCTATTTGCAGCCCCTGTAGCTCTATATAGCATGACAAACCGAATGTGATTGGACAAGAGTGTAGCTGTAGACACAAAATCATGATGGATGGAGTACTTCGTTTTTTCTTTAAAGTCAGACGGAGCAGGAAATGGTTTGTTGAGGTCTGAACCACCTGACTGGACGAACCTCTAAAAACTACTATTGCATTTTGCAAAATGGATCCTGGACGCTGATTGGCCAAGCAGTAATTCAAATATGCTACAACTAGTAAAATGTAGTAACAGGTGAACAACTTAGAAACCTGTTTACCTACTGTAAGGTACTGTAGATTCTTTACTATGCAGGACTCAAGACCAGCTACTAGTAACTAGGTAGGTTTAGCATCTGGGACTGAATCTTTTAACAGAAGATATAATACATTTCCTGCATTTTGCTTCCATTGAGACTAGTTTAAGTTTGTATATGGCAGTTTGTTAGGGTAGATATGTTTTGTTAAACTCTACGATCTTTATTTAAATCTTCAGAGTTCTTGAGTCAGTTGCAGTTTGAGTCAGCACGGGTAATTTTAACAAGCTGAGAATCCTTCAGCTCTGAGAGGAGAGACGGAGAATGATTCCATAGTGATGAATTCTTTGAAAGAATGGGACAAACTAATGGAGATTTTCGTTTCAAATCAACGCACGGATGTTCTCGATGCTGGTGAATAAAATGAGATGACCCACTTCCTGCTCAAGACAAAATGAGATACAGCAGTGAAACTCACTATGAGTTTAGTTATAGCAATAATAATACTGTTAACAGTCTGTGTACTCTCTCATAAAATTGAGTGGCATCATTTGCAGACCAGCGTTAGGAGTCAGTATCTTCAGTGAGGTGAACAACACAGCAGTATGTCTGTATACTACAGTACAGTATACTACAGTACTAGTCTGTATACTAGTATACTACAGTTCTCTCTCATTAAAGACCTGAACTCTCTTAAGATGTTAATGAATCGTGGGTTTACAAAATTATTCTATTAGCCAATCGTTCAAGGTTACACGAGCCTTTTATTTATATTGCTGGGCAAACAGGTTAAGATTCAGTCAAACGCAGCTGTCGTTTAACTGGTTATCGGCTCAAGTGAAATGTCACATGCATAAGCAAGCACACACACTCAGCTTAAAATAAAGCAGTGAACAAAGAGACACTTTTGTGTGCATGCGACTGATAAAAAGGCTTTTCATTAGCTGACGCATGCTATGCGTGATTGCTGCAGGGCAGGGATTCTCTGGCGAGGAGAAATGGGGCTAAGTGATCTGATTTTAAGAAATGGATTATGTGAACTACTGAAGCTTGAGTATTCCGCTGTCACACAGCTGTACAAGAAGTGCAAACCTCAAAAGACCTTTGAATGCTAATGGTCATTATATTGATCTGTGAGGGCCTTTCGTATTATACAGCAAGAGAGGAAAGTGGCCTTGTGGAGTGCAGAGGCAATTTACAACGAAAGAGGAACACAAAAGTGTTTCACTGTAGGGCGGGTAGATCCATCCTTTAAATCTATATCCTGTCTGAAGAAGGGCTGATAAGAAATAAGTCTGTCTTTTATTTTGTGGGTCACTTCCTGGGTTTGCTTTAATACTCAGTGGATACACAGTTGTGCTGCGTTTGTACGGAACTGTGTCGCATCCTTCTGTAATCACAATTCTCCTGGAACTTCCAGCCCAGCTAACAATTATAGGTTGTAGGAACATGTTAAAAAAAATGTTAAAAATGTTACTTTGAAAGTTCTGATAATGTTTTTAGATGTTGTATTATTGACAAACCAATCGTTGCTTGGTTTTAGGAATGTCATGCAATACAGGATTCCTTTAATCCTGTAATGTTTGTAAAACTTTGTGAAATGTCTTTGATATATGAGATATATAAAAAGCTTCTACTAACAATAGAAGGGATGTATGTTGATAACTAAGAGAACTTTAGCCAACGTTCTGAGAACGTTCTTGTAAGCTGGGAGGGTCCACCTCAATACAGCCCAATACTAAACAGCTGCTATTAAGGAAGTGACTCCAAGCTTGGTGCACTGAATGTATTTAAACAGTGTGGGAGGGGCTTTCAGCTCCAACCTGCAGCCCATCAAGAGAATTCCACAGAGATACTGTAGCTTTCACATAACAGAGTCTACACTTCTGAAGATCTCATAAAATAAAATAAAGAATGTGACACTCGCTTCTGGCTCTTTGAACTTCCCATGACTAGATCAGACTAGATCACATTTAACAAAGTCACATATATTTAGATATCAGATTTCTGGCCATTTCAGATGGCAATAATTTTGTTTATATCAGGGTAAAGTTAGAGGTGAAATCCTATATCTTATATTACTTCTTTAGATGTTATTGTGTCTGTTCGTACAAAAGGCAGCTCCACCCCGTAAATCTTCCATGCCGGGATTTGATGTCCATTTTCGGACTGGAAATATTTTTTTTCAGAAAGTGATTTGTGTGACATCGCAGTATCGAGGTGTTTTGGAACATTTATTTACAGCAGTCGGTGCTGCAGAATCCCGTTTATCTTGCAGCGTCGCTCAGTAACGTGTTTCTGCGGCAGGTGAATCATATCAAGTGAAAAGCTCTTCACAGCTCAGCACACGGCAAGGTGAACTCGGACGATTCCTTCATCTTTGCATTCAACAGAGCGAAAGAAAGAGCAAACACAAAAGGGGTCTTAGCCATGCACAGCACAGAGGCACGGACGCAAACGTCGTTTGCTGCTTGGAAACGTGAGTGCACTTTAGCTCACGGGAGAATATTTCTGATTAGCTGTTTTTTTTTATTACTGTGTGATTCCAGCCAATCAAATCTCAGCTTGCACCAGGGCACCATATTAACTGATGTCTGAAAACACTGACAGCTACAAGGTCGGGAAAGGTAGCGTCTTTATTTTAATTTCATTTTAAATGTTATTTTGTTTTTACAAAACCAAGGACAGGAGGTCATCAGGAGCTGTTTTGTAAGAATAGATTTCATCAAAACATAGTGACTGATGTAAAGGAACAGTAAATTGGACGGCTGGTTACTTATGTGCCACAAGTAAAAATAATCTTGTGCAGTAAAATTTTAAGACGCCTGCATTAAAGATCCTATGATCATTTAAAAAGAAAAACTAATGTACAAATGCTATGTGCTGCATTACTGCAATATGATAACTGCTTAATGAAGTAACAGCCTGGAGTGACACATCAGTGGATGTGGAGGAAAACTAGAGGAGGTTTTGTAACGTTACTTTGCAAACATGATCTCTCTTCCTATTTCACTGGCAGTTTAAACTCTGAAATCTTTGATCAGAAATCGATTCTGTCCCCTCTCATGATTCTGGAGCAACATTTGAACTTTCAGAACTGAGAGAACTCTAAAGCCCGGTGAGATTTGTAACTGTGCTGCAGAAGTTTACAAAGCTGTCTAGCTCAAATCTTAAACCACCTGAGGACTTCAGACACCATCAGAGCCCACAGCTGTGTGTGTGTCCTCAGCTCTCTGCTTATACCTCATCCACACAGTCCTCAGCTGGGGAGTCAGTTTGCATATTAAAATAATACAGTTTTATGACTGGTTTGTAATTTGTATGGTAACTTTTCTAAAAGCAGTAATATAATTAAAGATGTACTGAGAAAATGTATTTGTACCGGTAATCACCATTGATGGCTAGAGGGTCCAAACACTTTTTACTGTCGGTTTGTTTGTCCAAACCTTTACAATTTGGCTTGAATAATATGATTGTTAGCCAAATTTTAATGAATGATTGGTTATTATTCCTAAACGCCTTTAATATTTATATGCCTTAGTTACAAAGAAGAACAAAATCTCAATACATCTCGGACAACTGCTCCAAAATATTTGGGCTCAAATGGTCCATTTGTTTGATAAAGTGATTTATAAATTGGGGCGTTTAGAAATGAACGTAGCCAGTGAATACAGATAATAAAACTGCCGGAATACGTGTGTGTGTAGATAAACACACACACAAATGAAGCACAAGATGAACTCAGAAAGCAGAAGATGAAATATTCTGCGCAGAGGCCAGAATCACAATGAAGAATGGAGTTTAAAAGCTCATTACAGGAACAAGTCTCCACGTAGCTCAACTTTTATAGAGAAAGAATCTTCTTGGGGAAATATCTGCAGAAGCGTTTCAGTCAACGGGAAGTGATGCCGCTGGGGATTGTCTGGTTTATTTCTGATTCAATTAAGTGCCATTTAAAATAAAATAATATTAAAATTAGACCGGGCGCTGAGCTTGAAGTCATTAAAGTTTCTGACTCGGAATAATGTCTTTTGCAAAGTCTTTTCCTAATTAATATAATGTGTCGTGGGAGAAGCTGCATGCGGCTAAAGGAGATGAAATTCATAGAAGCTTTTTGGTTTTTCCTTCCAAGACCTATTTCTGCTGTGAAACATTGTTCAGAGAGAGAGAGAGAGAGAGAGAGCGAGAGAGAGAGAGAGAGAGAGAGAGAGAGAGCGAGAGCGAGAGAGAGAAAGAGAGAGTCTCTTTCACTGTGTATATGCAATGGGTTTCAGTTCTTGTTGAGAACTGAACTTTACAGTTCTTGTGGGTCTGATTTTTTTTCTTAATTACCCCTTTATCTTCCATCTCTCAGATCTGTGAAGGTCACAGTGTGACCCTCTCTCTCATGATATTTGCAGGGCTCTTCAATAATTTTTTAAAAGGTACATTGATTTTACATTGATTACTTTGAGAGTGACCAGGACCGATTGATTGCGGTGCGCTGCATTTCAAACCCCTCACCGCTTGAGGATTTGCAGAAAAGTTGGACAGTGATTGGTCCTGTGATGACCACGCTTATTTAAATCTTGTTCATGAGAGGACCTCACCTCTGCTAACAATTTGGTCAAGGTCAGTCTTTAACCGTAACAAAGATATAATCTGTCACTCCTTCATGTTCTCCCCTGCCTCAGAACTACTAACCTGGTGAAGGCCGCAGGCTAAAGGTTGCAGTTACTCGATTGCAAAACGTTGAATAAATAAACAGTTGTGTATAGAGCATGTCTGTGAAAGCTGTCCATTGTCTGGCTGACCTTCAGCTGCAATGCATCTTGGGAAAATCTTTTCAGGGCACGCTCAGAGTGTCTCTTTACTTGCTGTGTGGGCCGATCCATTAAGAGTGTGATGTGTAGTTGTAAAAGGGTGTTCGACAAGCTGAAGTGGGCGACGTCACCCCACTGCTGGGCTTCTCCTAGCATGCGCAACCAAGGTTGTTTTTCCTACAAAAGGTCTGAATGCGTGAACCGTAGAGGTCACAGATGAATTGATCAGCCACTTTTTTTTCGTTCACACGTCACTCTTTTTGGGAGACAGCAGCACACAATATTCCTGCATGGCACTGACAAACTCCTCTCACACGCTTATTCTGAATCTCATTCGCTTATTTGGGGAGTTTTAAAATATATTCACATGAAAGTGCAGTCTGAGGATGGTGGGCGTGCTGTAAAAAGCTCAATTCTCCAGACACACAGAAGGATTTTAAAAGATTTCACCATCGCATTAAAATAATGCAGCGGAAGGCTTCTTCCAAAACATGCATCATGCATTACAGAGAGCAAAGATGTGATTTAATTTTACATTAGCGCGGTTATGTAAAAAAGAAACCGGAGGGTTAAGATCTCGCTGACCCTGTTGCAACTGGTTTTGACAACTTGTCTGCGGGCGCAGGGACAATATTACATTCCTATTGGGCAGAAGTTTCAAAAGCAGCGATTTTAGTTTCATCCTTCAGCTTCTCAACTGTCTGAGCCTTGGGAAAATTGAGTGTTACTCCAGGTTATGAGAAGAGACTTATGAGTTTGCCTACAGCGAGTTACTGCAAAATGAGGGATTGGGGCACGGAGAGCAAGTGGTAGGAGATGATAACAGTCTGCTCTTATGACTGCAGAGCTTGTGTCCTACTGTTGTTTCATTGTTGCATTATGGGTAAAGCCTCCACGCAGTGGGCTTGATGAAACCGTATAAAACTGGCAAATAACAGGAGCCGACCCAGCTAACAATTTTAGGTTGCAAGAACATTGCTCATACAAAAAAATTAAAATGTTAAAAAATGCCAAAATGTTATTTCGAATGTTCATTTGTGAAAAAACGTATTAGATGTATTTTTTGTATTAAAATTATTTTTTGGTTATAAGATCAAATGTTTTTAAAACGTTCCAACACTTTAACAGTAACATTTTTGATACAAATAATATATATTATGTTTAAAAACGTTCTACTAACATAAATGCAGGAACATTTTTGGGTTGTTTTGAGAGGTTCTGACAACGTTCTGACAACGTTCCCTGATAGCTGGGCAGGCCTTGTTGGAGAGCCAGGTGTGTGCTGTCACACATGCTGCTACAGGCCAGCAGATGACTTAACCACATGGAAAAGGGTTGAGGGGACAGGAGCGTTGGATAAGGGGAGCTTGATGTGGCCCACAAAATGTGACTCTTGTTTGGAGCTTGTGTTTGGTAGTCTGTAAACAGGGGCAGATCTAACACGCTGGGGATTAAATTACGTTTAGAGCAGCTTTTCTGCTTACAGCAAAATAACTCAGGGGGATCCTTTAATTTCCAGAGTTTTTGCACTTTGATTCCTTTGCAGTCGCCGGTGTGGCCCTTTGTTCGACTGTTTTAAAATCAATCTTGAGCTGCAGCAGGTGGCAGACTATTACAGGCACTGCGAGAACAACAAACAAATCCGTGGTCACAAGGGTAGTATCCATTTAGTATCACGTTGTGAGCGGTCAATGTGTAGTTTACAAGCGCAGCCATTTGACTGGGAAGTGGAACTCTTGGTGAGAGGCGGTTTCAAAGCAATACACAACATAAATGACATAGCAGGAGAGATCATTCTGCTTTATTATCTGAAGCATCACAAAAAATGTTTGCGAGACATTCGAATATTTAAAGCTGTCAGGGAAAGACATCTTTTTAAAGTTTAATAAGTCAAAGCAAGACACTTCTACAAAACATACAAATAATTTATAAAAATATAGGTTTTCATAAAAATCGAGAGAACTGATCACAAATATGTTAATTTGAATAATTAAGCCAGACAAATGTGAGCTGGGGGTATTAGTTTGCTGTTTGTTACCCTCTGCTGTGATTGGCTAACCCCCATGTACCGACATTTTTCACAATGTTGTTTACAAAACGTCTGAAATAAAAAGAGGTCATTAAACTTTGAATACATACCGAAACTTTCAGAACTTCACTGGTGAAAAAAGTTGCAAAAATGTATTTATGTATTTCTGCCATTGGAAGCCAGAATGTCAGCAATATCAGTTCTGTCTTTAACTCTTGTATTGGCAAGAAGGAATTAGGATTATTCAAATCTGATTGGATAAGAGGCTTTTACATTTATAATTATGCATTTGGCAGACGCTTTTATTCAAATATTTGTGTGTGTTTGAAAAGTGCTGATATAGGAGCAGAACAACACAAGGACACTGTACTATACTGTGTCACTTCACCACAGTAACCAGTGAAACGATACTGCAACAAAGTTATTGATTTCCTCAGAGGAGATGTCACAACAAACACAGGCAAACTCCCTCTCTCTCTCTCTCTCTCTCTCTCACATCCTGCCTCCTTGTTCGGTACTCCAGTAACTTCTCAGAAACGGCTCAATGCCTGTTTTAAATGTGTTTTTTCATGGATGCATCATTTGAACTAGCAGCAAATCCTGCTTTAGCAAAGTAGTTTCATACTGTACATACTGTACATTCTGTACATGCTGTACTTTCCACCATTCATTAAAGTGTTATATAAAAGAAACTGCATTCTCAAAAATAAAACAAAATTAACATTATGATAAAAACTTTTAGCATTAATTTATCTCGTTTTAGCTTTCCTGTAGCTCAGTGGTTAGAGCATGGTCATGGGTTCGATCCCAGGGATTGCACATACTCAGAATCAATGTATAGTGTAATGTAATGTAAGTCGCTTTGGATAAAAGCGTCTGCCAAATGCATAAATGTAAATGTAAATGTACCGATAAAAGTGGGACCACAAAGAAAGAATGAAATACAAATGTGACATGACTCCTTTACAGTGTTTGCTTGAGGTTAATTTTACAGTATTTTAAATGGTATATTTTTATACAAACATTATTTTCAGTGTTCCAGAAATAAACAGAGCAGGACGTGTATGAACAGCATGTGGTGAGGGGACATACAGTGTTCAGTGTCTGCTGTGTGACAGTACAGTGATATGTTCACTGTGGTGTTCATGAACAGCAGCATGTGAATGAGACGTGCATTCAGAGGAAGAGCTGCAGTGCAGCCCAGGGTATCGCTCTCTTTCTCTCTCTCTTTCTCTGTCTGTCTCCCTCTCCCTCTCTCTCTGTCTGTCTGTTTGTTTGTCTTTCTTTGTCTCTCTCTCTTTCTCTCTCTCTGTTTGAGTTATTTCTTCTACACCCAAATGCAATAAGAAATGATATTTTGCTTCTTAAAAATGAAGTCTATTCTCATATATTAAATATCACTGTATTACACTTATGAGCAGTATAATGAGAATCATCTTTGTGAAAAATGACAATAAGCAAGACATTCATTATGACAGTTTGGGTGGAAATGTCCTTAATTGTTTTTAAAAAAATGTCACATTGCAAAAAATAATCTCCCAGTAACTATTAAAATAGTAAAAACTCTTAATTGCCTCAATACAAATTACATTGCATGGAGAAATATGTTTTTGTGAGAGTCACATTTTAACCTTTCCGCTGGTTCTTAGCTCACCTTTACCTGCAGGTAACAGGGAGAGATGACAGGCTGTTGAGTAAGAGATTACGACGGCTTCTGCAGGTTAGAAGCGCTGACAGCCCTCGAACCAGCGGCGACAACGACATTTAGACCGCTGGTGTCACGGATGCTGTCATTCCTTAATGAGATGACAGCCATCTGCCACATCATCTCTGGAACACTGAAGACACACACACACACACACACACACACACACGTGTGTTTACTGCTGCACACACAACCTCACAAGCACCTGTCAGATTTCTCCGTGCACATACATTTGCGTCTGATTCGCATCACACTGTCGGCTCGTTACACTCAACCTCCATTTTATTGTTCCGCATTTATTTAATATGATGAATAAATAGACATTTCGTTTTGTTTACCCTGCGTGTCTGCCGAGCTAAAACTTAAATATCTACTAAACAATGAGATGAAGACTTTTTTACACAAAGACACAGATGCAAGAAAAAACTTCGAGCATTCGCAAAGAAAGTCAGACAGCGTCCTTCAGTTCTCTGAGAGTCTCAGAGTTCTAAATAATTAACTTCGACGTTTAATTAAATATCTCAAATTTTCAATGCATAAATTCAGAGAAGATATAATGAGGTTCGACCACGAGCCGTTTAACTCATGGAAGTCCAGACAGAGATTTTATTTAAAACATGACTCACTATTATGCAAGATTTAATTAATTGTAAAACAATTTCAGTGGCCTTTGAAAGTTCTTTTTCCCTTAAAAATGAAGCAGAACTAGAAAGATAGAAAGGTGAAATGAAACTAGGTCAAGCTGAAGAAGTGTCTGTCACGCAGTTAAAGCTTTAGTGTGTCACTGTTGCTTTAAGTGTCAGAGCGTTCCGCTCCAGCTGCTGACACAACGTAAGATGAACCTGTTGCTTTCTAAACCATTATATTCGTCTAGTGTGTTGCTAACACACCGCTCTACCGGTCATCTAGTGTGTTGCTAACACACCGCTCTACCGTTTATCTAGTGTGTTGCTAACACACCGCTCTACCGGTCATCTAGTGTGTTGCTAACACACTGCTCTACCGTTTATCTAGTGTGTTGCTAACACACTGCTCTACCGGTCATCTAGTGTGTCGCTAACACACCGCTCTACCAGTCATCTAGTGTGTTGCTAACACA
>JAZGTJ010002098.1:0-45788 GCA_036877575.1 Botia almorhae
TGATGCTCATGGTATCTGATAAACACAAACCGTCCTCATTTCCTCTGCATGCGTGACCGTTTACCTTCTGTCTTCAGTTCGAGAGGGTTCGGGTCATCTATAAATACGCTCTGGACCGAATCCCCAAACATCAAGCTCAGGAGCTGTTTAAGAATTACACCGTGTTTGAGAAGAGGTTTGGAGACAGGAGAGGAATTGAGGACGTGATCGTCAACAAACGGAGGTTTCAGTATGAAGAGGAGGTCAAGGTGAGCAAAATCTCCACAGATCATATTTAGTGACCAGAGTATCATAGAGACTTGGTCTTCAGAGAATTTAGCCAACAATCAACTGCCCAGAACACCACTGCAGCACCCTAGCAACACCCTAGCGACCATATTAGCAGTAGTAGATACCCTAGCAACCACTCACAATGCTCTACCATTGTGGTGCACACATGAAATTCTTGTATAAAGAGACTTATAGATTTATGTATATTGCTGCTGTACAGGCAAACCCACACAATTATGACGCCTGGTTTGATTACCTGCGTCTGATGGAGAGTGACGCTGATCCAGAGACAGTCAGAGAAGTGTACGAGAGAGCCATAGCCAACACCCCACCCATCCAGGAGAAGAGACACTGGAGACGCTACATCTACCTGTGGATTAACTACTCTCTGTATGAGGAGCTGGAGGTGAAGGTGCGATGACATCACAGACTCGTACCCCCATCACTCTGCATCATCTGTCAGTACACCTTCAGAATGCTGGTGTTTGTTTTCACAGTGTTTGTTTGGTGTTTTGTTTAGGACCCTGACAGAACACGGCAGGTGTACCAGGCCTGCCTGGAGCTCATACCACACAAAAAGGTCAAATTAATATTATCATAAAGGGATGGTTCCTCTATATTTTTTAACTTAATTTTGAGGAAAGTTATTTAATACTTGTCTGTTGTTTTTCTGTATTCAGTTCACGTTTGCCAAGATTTGGCTGTTATACGCACAGTTTGAAATCCGTCAGAAGAATTTGCAGAACGCGAGGCGAGGGCTGGTGAGCCATCAGTCATAAACTCTGAATCAGATACATACACTTCACACGTGAGAGTGATGCGCTAAGTCTCTGTTCCTCTCAGGGAACAGCGATCGGAAAGTGTCCCAAAAACAAGCTGTTCAAGGGCTACATCGAGCTGGAGCTGCAGCTGAGAGAGTTCGACCGCTGCAGGAAACTCTATGAGAAGTACATGGAGTTCAGTCCGGAAAACTGCACCACCTGGATCAAGTTTGCCGAGCTGGAGACCATCCTGGGAGACACAGAGCGAGCCAGAGCCATATTCGAGCTGGCCATCGGACAACCTCGACTGGACATGCCAGAGGTGAGACCACACACACCGACTCACTCCATAAACCTCCTCAGATAAACACAGCAGCAGAACAGAATGATTAAAAGCGCAGTCTTATACTGCTCTAATGAGGTCAGAGGTGTGTGTTGTGAGTCGTTTACAACAGCTTTAAACATGTTGCGGTGGTTTTGTGTGCTTCAGGTGCTGTGGAAGTCCTACATTGACTCCGAGATCGAACAGGAAGAGTATGAGAACACACGGGCACTTTATAAACGACTCTTACAGCGCACACAGCACGTCAAGGTAACAACACAGTAAACACATGAGAGAAACATGAAGTACTACAAGTACTAAGTCATTTTCATTGATTTTACAGCTAGTTAACTACTAGAAATAGCATTCATGTAAAATATAATCACTGATATAACACTACAGTTACCTTGTCAAGGAATCTGATGGATTTGCTTTGGCTGTATGTGCAGGTTTGGATCAGTTTCGCTCAGTTCGAGCTCTCCATCGACAGTGAGGAGCGTCTGCAGAGGTGCAGACAGATCTATGAGGAGGCCAACAAGAGCCTGCAGAGCTGTGAGGAGAAGGAGGAGCGTCTGATGCTGCTGGAGTCCTGGCGAGACTTTGAGGAGGAGCTTGGAACATTCGCTAACAAGGAAAGAGTGAGCAAACTTCTGCCTGAGAAGGTGAAGAAGAGGAGAAAGATCACAGCAGAGGACGGGGTGAGACTTCACATCTCCATCACAGTTCACATGTTCTGCTCTTCAGCTTCATCACACTTTTTGCACTTTTTTGTCACTGTCTTGTGTTTAGTCGGATGCTGGCTGGGAAGAATATTACGATTACATCTTTCCGGAAGACTCTGCCAACCAGCCCAACCTCAAACTGCTGGCCATGGCCAAGATGTGGAAGAAACAACAGCAGCAGGAAGAGACAGAAGAAGAAAAACAAGAGGATCCTGCAGATGAGGATCCAGAGAGGAACTCAGAACCAGAGGAGCAGAACTCTGCAGAACCTGACAGAGAAACTAAGTTTGATGACCGTGATGATGATGATGAGAGCAGCAGCTCCAGCAGCAGTGAGGAAGAGAGTAACGTCGAAGACAAGACAGAAGAAACACACACAGACGCTGATAAAGACTGAAGCTGCTGTGCTGAATCTTCACACAGTATTTCTGTTTCTTACGGTTTTTCTTTTGTAACAAAATAAAGGTGAGAACCAAATGTGCTCGTCACTCATGGTTTTATTTGAAAACACTTGTTTTTTTATTTAGGCTGGGTGAACATTAGCAGCTGATGTTTCGATTTATTCACTGGCATTGGTCAGTTCCAGGATGTGTGTGGCTGTATTTTAGAATTACAGGGATAGTTCACCTAAAAATGACAATCACAATTTTGGGTGAATAATGTGAAATGTTCATTTTTGGGTGATCTGCTTTAGCATCCAGCTTAAATGAGTGTTGGCAGTGATAGGTAATCTTCTGTCAGCCCTGTATCTGATTAAATCATTTTCCTGAGCAAAAGCAAATCCACGTGTTTCAGGGGATGATTGTGTAACTTATTCAGATAAAAACATCAAAAACTCTCGGGAGGTGTGACACTGTTAAATGTTGTTTTGAGTGTGTGACACTTCAGTCTTACCTGCACAACAGCATTTAATATTTCGTTTAAAAAAGGGTGATTTGATTTTGACCTCTTCATTCAATGAAATTATAATAGTAATGTAGTAATAGTCATGTTAGTATTATTAACTAAAGAGAAAATAATTCATTCAGGGCTGTGACTCTCTGACATGACAGAAGCTCTGAGCTCAGCTGGATGATGATGATGATGATGATGATGTGTTTAGAGAATCACAGCTCTGTGTTATTCAATGTCCTCCGGCCGGACGGGATGAGGAAGAGGAATGATGGATTTCTTCTCTGTGTCTCGGGATAAAGCTTTCCTCATATCTGAAGAGCAAGACAGTTTAATGACAGTTTAAATCACATCATTACATTCGCTTAGCACATTCTAAATAAACAGAATAATCTTAAGACCAGCAATGTGTGAGGTACACAACTGAAGGTTTACAGTATAAGTCAGAGTAGATAAGCTGAACTGAATGTAATGCACTGACATCACACAACCGTAAATCACAGTAAACTGTGAAAACCTCACCGTAAGCGTCTTCGTCCGGCTCGCCGTTACTGGCTGAGTAATATTCTATGACTGTTCTGTACACACTGTAGCCCAGCTGCCTGTACATATTTACAGCCACCTGATTGGAGACTCGCACAAAGAGATCGACAAAGAAACCGCCCTTCCTAAAGACAGCACACATCATCAGAACAGACGCTCACTGAGGCATTTACATGTATTCATTAAACATGCTTTTCACCACGAATGACACGCCAACACACGTGACTTCCACCTTTCTGAGATCTCCTCCAGCATCTCCATGAGCTTAGCAGCAACACCCAGTCGTCTGAACTCTGGTGCTACAGACAGAGCGGTCACATGACCGTGCCACTCCTCCCTGGCCACTGACCCTTCAGCTTTCCCCATGACTGCAGGTGACATCATGAAGAGTGAGTACATGATGACAGAGTGATTAACCTGTAAACGACCCTCAACAGGATCAACTGAAACAGGGTTGAGACAGAGATGTACTCACTGTAGCCCATCAGTTCACCGCCTGGAGCTTCAGCGACTATGAAATATTCTGGCCAGTGAGCCAGATACTGCAGGTAAAAGGGAATGCCATACTGTACAATAATACAAGTTAAGAACAAACACTGGATCATGTATTTACACAGAAGCCTGCTGAGTGCATCAGATGTTAGATATTATTGTTGAGATGATCAGCACTTGACACTTTATTCGGACCATCAGTTTCACAATCTACTGTAAGCTCCTCCTGATAAAGGATACAGTCTCAGTCAGGGTGTCCAGATTACTGTGAGATAAAAATACACACGAGATGGTCAATATGATCACATGCACACAGACGATGAGCTTAAACACATACCAGCTTAACGCAACATTATTAGACTAATAACCAACATTTACATTAGTAAACTTTGATGTCGTTGGACCTTAATTCACATGAAGTAAAAAAATGGATAATCAGACTATTGCAACAGCAGCTCCGGGACAGAAAACGAACTAAATGTACCATGATAGCAGTAACCATGGTATTTTAACCATTTTAATACCATGGCAACACCCGACCCAATACATTCCTGTAAAGGACATTGGGCTAAAACATAAACTAAAACAATATGTGACTGGAGGTAAAACAATGAGTAAAGAATTAGATAACGACGTTTTTGTGCCATGATATTCTGGTACAGACTCTAGAGTACCGTGTAAACGTCATGGTGTATGAATGTGGTAATCGCTGTACAGTCATTTCAGAACGTGCTTCCTACTGTAGTTACATGAGCGATCACTAACATTCAACAGCTGTGACTCACATGTTGTTGAATTTAAAGAGATCATCGCACGTGAAGGCTCGTAATGTTGTCATCTCGCGTGCAACATGACGCTCGGACCTTTCACCTCGACGTCACACGTGTGACGCTCCGTGGTGTTTTTAAACAGCGCCATCATCTGGCGGCGTGACGCTATTGAGGTTTCTGTGAAATTATGAACTGATCGCAACTCAAATTCTTACATGTGAATAACAATTATAGCAAATCACGATTCTGTATTATTCAGTAAAGTTTTCTGTTCATTAAGTCTTACGAGTTGAGTTCATTTCATATTCTATAAAGTGTCAAATGAATAAAAATGTCATTCGTTTTATTTTATTTGTTAATCATTATTTTAAATCAAATATTATTTATTTTAATATGGATGTCCTTGGCATGTATGTTTATCATTTATCAATTCAATATACATAGATTAAATGCATTCAGGTCTACAAAAGGTAATGTTGTAGTTATTTGTCACCTTAAAACATTCTGTCTTTTACATAATATCATAAGATTGAAAACAGCATCAGATTTTCTAGTTCCTGGTTACATTCTTTTAGATTAAATAATCTACTGAGTCATGGAAAATCATCCTTCTGGTCAAATGTACGTGAATTCATCTGTTTGTTCTGTTTATATGTTATATAATCCTGTGTGTCACCTCACTTTCCTTCAGTGAATGATCTTTAATTCCCTCAGGTGTGTAGGTGGAGTGATGAGGGATCAGGTGTTTAAAAGCACCTGTAAGTCGCAGATGTTCAGTAACTGTGGCTTCACTGGACTCTCGCCTGCAGATGGAGTGGATTCAGGTCTTTGGAATTCTGGGATTTCTTGGAGTTTGCAGTGGAATGTCAACTACACTGAGGTATTCAAAGATTCTTGTTCCATTCAACTAACCTGTTACTGCTTCTGTAGAGAGAGAAATTATAATTTATAATTGCATTTTGTTTATTAAAAGATGCGAACCTGAATACGCATTCACAACAATCGAATGCATGTTTTTAAAACATGTTTTTAAGTATTAATAAACGTTTATTTTACTGTTTATTGTGTTACTGTTTTTATTGTTTGTTTTTAACATTTTAATGTTTATTGTGGAATTTCATGAATATATTTAATGTATGACAAGAAATGTTCAGTGCTTTTGTAATATGCTATAGAGAGAGTTCACTGTTTGAACAGAAAAACAAGCCCTGATATTTTAGACTGATACCATAAAACAAACCTTGTCCAATGCATGTGTACATGTGCTATATTTACATGTTTCACATTAATAACCACATGAAACTGGTGTTCGGGGTTTTGTTGGGATTGTTTTTCAGCCAGGAACAGAATTTCTCCCGTCCTTCATATCTGATTTCTGTCTCCAAAGTTCTGCGCTGTGGAGTTCCCACCACACTATCAGTCACTATCCTCACAAAACATCCCATAACTGTCATATCAGAACTCATGCATGGACACAACAGTGTGGCCCAAACACAGAAAACCATCCCAGGGGGTAAGACACATTTTAATCGTTTATTTCACTAGTGTAATGATAATGACATTACACTAGTGACCGGCAGAGTCACTAACTAACTAAAGAAACGACTAAAAACTACTTTCAACTATTTCATCTATTTTAACTATTTCATCTTCACTTCCCTAACTAATCAACTAACACACCTCCACTACCTCTACTTCTACTTCATTTAAAAATAAATAAATCTGGCTTCTTGCACTGTGTTGAAATACCTGAGATCTGTCTTTAGCACTTATTGATTGTTGCTGTTATTGTTGTTGAAGTTGCTTCCTTGTCCTCATTTGTAAGTCGCTTTGGATAAAAGCTTCAGCTAAATGACTCAATGTAAATGTGTTTAATGGTCTGGGTAGCCCACATACCTATATATGTGTGCATGTGTGTATCTATGTTGTTTGCATATGGTTTTGGTTAAAACAAAATATATACAAATTACAGATGATATTTTGGCTTCATTCTTTCTATATATTAAGAAAACAGTTGGCAGCGCATTCATAAAAATGAAGCAGTGTTTCCAGATTATGTGTCTGTGTATTTGTCAAACGATCATTATTAAATTCCTTTCAGCATTCAACATGAAGCTGTTAAACTGTCAACTCTTTAACCTTACGACATAATTATATCAGTAAAAGCATAATTACATATTGTCATGTTTAAAATATTACAAACATGCACTTCAAAATCACCTTATCAAACAAGTAACAGCACTTGTTTTACAGAATGACACACATGATATCAGCACCACCCTGTTCTCATAACGCATGTGTTAAATATTCACCTCTGTTGTGCTTTGATTTCATAGACTCCACTGGAACACTCACACTTCCAGCTGTGAGTATCAGCACTGTTGAGTCATTCTGTAATGCAGCTGAACATGTGAATGACCTGTGTTTTCTCCCTGCAGGTGTTCTACAATGACACCAGCTACTGGTATACATACGAGCTGCATGTCAAGGGCTTCAGTGGACCTCAGATCTTCTTCAACTCCACCACGTTGCTTTTCAGCCCCAGATGCATGTCTGTTTTTATCCAGACCGACAAGCAGAACTACCAGCCCGGACAGACGGTGAAATTCCGGGTCGTGTCTATAACACCCGATGGGAAGCCATACGAGGGTCAGATTGACATTTATATCCGGGTAGGTTACCTGCAGGAGTACTAGTACCTTCATTACAACTATACTACAACCAACAGAAACCTAGTTAGCTGTTGTCACAATCATAACAAGTCCATATAAGAGAGTGACAAACTCATAAGGCATGAAAATTCAAATTACAGTGAGAGTAAAAACAATGAAACACGTGCTGAGACTCATGTGAGTCAAAAACAGCTTTAAACTGTGATTCAGAGCTGAAATCACCTGCCAGAGTGATGGAAGAACCAGACTAAGCCACACTAAACCACCAGAGCAGGTTCAGTTATAGCTGAGTGTGGATTATCTCTCTTCAGAAGCTGAAATCACCTTTATCAGCCCGGAAAAATCATCTTAGATTAAAACCATGAATCATCTATGGGGCATTTTTCCACAATCACTGACATTGTGTCCAAACACCAAAGTATTAGAGCTGAACTCAGAGTTTTCCTGAAACATTAGCCACAGTGAAAGCTGATCTCAGTGCATGTCTGTACAATAAGACCAGAATAAAGACATTCCTGTGTGGATATGTATACCTGTCTATTCAGCAGAGTTCCGTTCTTTCCCATTGGTTGTTTGTTGTGAGCAGGACCCCAGAGGGAACATGATTCGCCAGTGGCTCTCTGTGGGTGGACATCTTGGTGTCGTCTCAGAAGAACTGAGCCTCTCTCAGAATCCACCTCAAGGCCAGTGGAAAATTGTAGCTGGAAACAACGTAAGACATTTTATGACATTTAAAAGAGTAATTGTCTTTTTTAAAGTTTAGCCTTTTATTCAGATAGCACTATAACTATAACACTATAACTCCTACAACGACCCATATTTGGGGTTTTTGTTTTCAAAACATCACTAGGAACACCTTAGCAACCACATGACAACACCCTGGCAACTACCCAAAAGTTTTGTATACAGACAAGCTCAGAGTTTCCTAAGAAACTCCAGTAATAAATTACTGTGAGCTTTATTGCTTTTAATGTTGCTGTACTGTTATTTCTAACATGCAGGAAGTTGTGCAGGAGAGACCATTCACTGTGGAATATTATGGTAAAAGAGTTTTTCTTCCTTCATGGTGAATATTTTGCCAATAAATCAGTGTTACATCTCCGGTCATGAATATGTATGAATGTGTTTGCAGTGCTTCCTAAGTTTGAAGTGAAGTTGGACGTGTCCTCTGTTCTGTATTATGAAGATACTCTTGTGGGGACGGTCACAGCCAGGTACACGTTTGTCCTGAAGTGTAGCTGAATGATTTAGGAGCGACAGGAGAAATACTGAAGCTCTGTACTGTTTCCTCCCTTTAGATATTTTTATGGGAAGCCTGTCAGTGGTGTAATGCATGTTTCTTACGTCCATATTTTCCACGGTCTTGACATGCGTTACGAACATGTAGAAACAGTAAGTACAGTATCAGGAGAAACGTGATTCTGTTTATTTCAGTGTTCGATTGATTAAAGCATGAATAATATTTCTCTCTCTGGTGTAGATTGATGGTTCTGCTGATATTAGATTTGAGGTGCCTCAGCTGGGCAAACGCTCTGTTGATTATATGTATCCAAACAGTGATGGATACATGGCTGGTGAATATCTTGACATCAGTGTAAATGTAACAGAGAAAACTACAGGTGTGTCTGACTGAATGCAAACATACAGAGATGCTCCTTCACATGAACTGCTGTGAATAATCTCTGATTTCCGTCGGTGCAGGACTGACATACAACAGTAGCGTGAGAGTTTCTGTTCTGAAGAATAAATATGATCTAGAGTTTCTACAGTATTCAAAGATCATTAAACCCTCCATGACCTTCACTGCTCAGGTAAACACAACAAAAACAACACCCTAACCACTGCATAGCAACACCCTGGCAATGCATTATAACAACTTAACTACACAGCAACACCCTGGCAACCAAACACAACTGAATTTCGGTGTTTCTCATTGATCAGGTGAAGTTATCCACTTACAACGGCCGGCCTCTGAATGCTGAGGAGCAGAACGGAAGCGTGCGGCTGGCAGTGACCCAGCACAAGTTCAGTCCCTGGACGTGGATGTGGAATGAGGAGTCACTGGGGCCTCGTAGCATGATCCCACCTGCCCCCAGCTTCTCTCCAGTTTTCAATGTTCCAGTGCAGGAGATCCAGCTTCCCGTCACTGCTGATGGGCTGATGTCCTTCCAGCTGCAGCTCTCTGATGACGTGGCCACACTTGATATAGAGGTGCGAGCGCTCGCTGGTGTGGCTTCTAACATACAAAACACTCAGTTCACACACTTCTGAGTCACACATTATTTTAATATCAGATCAAACGTCTTGAGGTGGTAGAGAATGTACAACTGGCTACATGCTGGTGATGTTAAATAAAGTGTAGCATTAAGATGAGTGTTCTCCAGGCTTCCATGACTTAAGAAACCTTGTAAGTACATTTGTAAATGTAACACTGTGTGTTCTGATCAAATACACTGTGACAAGTTCAGTACACTTCACTATATCAGTAACACATCTGTGAGGTCTGTGGTTTATTCAGAAACAAGCTGCTATCTGACAGAGCAAAGTCGTTTAAATGAACGTTTTAATTATATGCACTAAATCACAAGAACAAGCACATCAGTGTTTCTGTAATGTAGCTGCATGCACCAAGAACTGTAAACTATAGAACAAATGATGAGTTTGTCATGTCTCAGTGCTGCCACCTGCTGTTGGTTTCAGGCCACGTTTGAAGACACCGTGCAGAGACTGCAGCTGTACAGGAGTTACTTTTCCCCAAGTGGATCCTACATGCAGCTGCACAGAACCAGTGAGCCTCAGGTACTGAACCGTTTCCTGAAGGCTGTGCTGATGTTTTGTCTCGCTAACACACAGGTACTATTGACTGTCTGTGTGTCTATCAGGTGGGACAGCCTCTGTCTTTGTCTGTGGAGAGCAACTTTAACCTCACCAGATTCCATTACCTCGTAAGTGTTAGTCAAAGACAAAAGATTCATTCTTATTTAAAGGGATAGTTCATCCAAAAATGAAACTTCTTCCAAACCTATGTGACTTTTGCATCTGTGGAACACAAAAGAAGATATTTTGAGAAATGTCTTAGTGGTTTTGCATCTATACAATAGAAGTCAATTGGTGCCACTGTTGTTTGGTTACCAGTGTACTTCAAGAATCTTCTTTTGTGTTCCTCAGAAGTCAAAAAAGTCGTATCACTTTAATAATATTGTACGCAGTCACGGATAACTTGCCCCTTGAGTCAAAATGTTCCTCTTCTGTAGGTGATGTCTCGGGGTCGAGTGGTGAATGCTGGGACATTAAACTCCTCCACGTTCAGTCTGAACCCCGATCAGTCCTGGACTCCTCTGGCTTGTGTTCTCGTGTACTACACGCTTCCTGACGGAGAGATCGTGAACGACGCTTTACAAATGACTTTCTCACAACTGCTGACAAACACAGTAAGAGAGAAAGAGTTTTTTTCTGCATCATGTATGTTAACCTGAACTGGACCGGACTGAGTCAGTCTGATGTCTTAACTGCAGGTGTCTCTGAGCTGGAGTCAGGACCGTGCAGAACCGGGTGACTCTGTGGTTCTGTCAGCCTCTGTTTCTGAGCCTGGGTCTCTGGTAGGAGTTTTGGTGGTGGATAAAGCAACACTGGACTCTAAAGCAGACAATGGCATCACTGAACAGAGGGTAAATGACCTTTTGCAGTCTGTGCTCACTTTACACTCTCACAATAATCTGCAGCCTCAACTGAATATAAACATCAATGTGGGACAATATTAAGCTGTGAAGGATTGTGCGCTTCTTTGTTGTCCTGTTGTCCTCGCCTGATGTCTTATCTCGTTCAGAGTCTCGAGTTCTAAGTATGAGATATTATGTTTGAAAGAGCTAAATAACACAATAACAAACGCTGGTGGTTCTATGTAACCCAAGACCCGACACCACGCCTCAGTTTCTGGGCAGAACAAAAGGAAGAAACTAAAACAGACTTTGTTTTCAGAACTAGGTGAACAGGTTAAATTAACACACAAATCATTGTTCAGGAAGTGAAATATAACAATAGCAGGTTGGTGATGACCAAACGCTGACACTGGAACAGCCTGGCATGTTCACATTCTGTGGGTAATTCTTAAGGAATTCTGATCTGAGATCAGCCAGTGAGAGGGTTTGTTGTGTGTTTTGTAGGTGCTGGAGGAGTTGCTGGCGTACAGCAGAGAGATGACCCACACAGATCTCAACATCATGGAAATGGGAGATCCATATTCTGTGTTCACGGTACATCAGATACAATATCTGATGTGTTGAGGTTATCTCACACACAGTCATGTATCAACTGTCCCATTGTATCACACACACACCACTACAGCAATGAGAAATGAGTTTACAGTTACTGTTTCATTCTCCAGACCTGCGGTGTCACAGTTCTGACAGATGCCAATCTGACCCAGGAAACCGATAAGCCGTTTCCTGCATCACGTAAGTTTTAAACTTACATTCAACTTTAAACTCTGTTTCACTGCATGTAATGCTTACTGTTATTCAACTGATGAGTTCTGCAGAGCTTTCCTCAGAACTCGTTCATCTCCAATCATCCTCTCATTGATGCTCATGTGCTTCACAGCAGGAGACGGTTTCTACATGACTCAGCAGTTAGATGGTGTCGCTCAAGAAACCAGAGAGAGAAAGTTCTTTCCTGAAACGTGGATCTGGATGGATGCTGATACAGGGTACACAGGAAAACACATCTGTCTCTCATGAGAAAGCACAACTTAACTGTTTCTTCTCCAAAAGGAGATGGAGACAAATTGAGACCTTTCGTAGGTGTCTTCTCATGAAAGATCTCAACTGTGTCTCTGCCTTCAAAAGTCAGCGAAACTCGAAAAAAGAGAATGTTAATATTTTAATGAAACATAACTGTGATGCTTTGTTTATCTTTCAGTACATCCACCTCGACTAACTTCTTTCTGAACGTGCCGGACAGCTTGACCTCGTGGGTGGCGTTTGGGGTGGTGATGTCTGAGAATCTTGGTTTGGGCATCAGTTCTCCTGTGGAGGTAATACTGTATAGATCCATGGACACATACTGCTGAATATTGACATGTGAATTCTACAGTTCCACAGATGCTGAGGATTAAATGAGCTCTTGTTTACAGTTGACAGTGTTCAAGGAATTTTTCCTGTCTCTTAATCTCCCGTCGTTCCTCATCTGTGGAGAGCTGCTGCTGTTGGAGGTCCATGTATTCAACTACATGGAGGTGGACTTAGAGGTAATACTTTGTGGTGTTTTTGAGCATCCAAACTTTATTTAAATAAAACCAGTAACAAAAACTGTTGGAGTCAGTGGTGTTTTTATCAAATGTCAAATTACAATTACAAATCACATCACAGAAGTGAAGTCTCTCTCTCTCTCTCGCTCTTCACAGGTGGTCGTGGTGGTTGCAGAGAGTCAGATGTTTGACTTTGTGTCTCCAGATCATGAGGAATCTCCTCTGGGTAACGTGAGGAAGGTTTCAGTCTTGAGTCAGAACATCACCTCTGTTGTGTTCCCGATCCGAGCCACGGCGCTGGGAGAGATTCCCATCTCTGTCAAAGCTACTTCCATCTACACTTCAGACCTCCTCTACAAAACCATTCTTGTCAAGGTGATTTTCTGACTGAATTTCTCAGTGGGAGGGGCTTAATTGTTTTTGTTAAAAAATGTCACAAGGTTAATTTTTTTTCTTTTTGCAATATATAATTTAACGTTTTACCCTCTGGGCTGAAACTAACATCTTCTTGACAGATTTTGTGAAATTCACCAAATGAAAGATCTTGTTCTTAGAAGTGACTAGCGTTTGGAGAGGAGACTTGTCTTTCGTTCGGCTGTGACCGTCCAGATGTAAAATGTTTTGAAAATGAAATGACTGTTTTCTCTTCAGCCGGAGGGAATGGAGCAGTCGTCCACACAGACACTCTTTCTGGAGTTTGCACTGAATCAGAAAACTCTCTCCAGATCGCTGGAATTCACTTTCCCTTCAGATGTTGTTCCCGGCAGTCAGAGAGCCAGTGTTTCTGCTGTGGGTACGTCTGTGTGCATCTTTTCAATGTTCCATTACTGTCTGTGTTGTAATATTTTTCTGTTGTGCTGTTTTTCAATCCTTCAGTCTAAAGCTTTTGTTTACATGGGTGGTTCTGACAGGTGACATACTGGGTCCATCTATTGGCAACCTGGACACTTTGGTTCAGATGCCTTACGGCTGCGGTGAGCAGAACATGATCCATTTTGCTCCAGACATTTATGTTCTCCAGTACCTGAGGAGCTCGGGGCAGAGCGAGGAACAGACGTGGAGCAGAGCCATGAGCTACATGATGGAAGGTGTGTGTGCTGTGTTTGTCTTCTCATCATGAGACTCTCAGCAGAGTTCTCAACACATGTGATGTGTCTGATTTTAGCGTATGAGCGCGAGCTCTCCTATCAGAGGACTGACGGATCGTTCAGCGCGTTTGGAGACAGTGATTATTCGGGCAGCACGTGGTAAACACATATGTACTTCAAATGATATCTCACAGTGTGTTATAAACTCTGTGTTTCAACTCTGAATTCTGATTGGATGAGGCACAATTGAACTTTGTAATTCTGTTCTACACATTGAAAGATCTTTAAGTATTGTGTTGCTAGGCAACAGTTAAACTAATGAAGTTTATTATTCCTGATGAATCTCTAAAATTGATTTTCTAATTAATAAATTATCTATTTATTAAAATATGGTGCCCAAACATCCCTAAACATATTCACATGACAAGTTTGTGATTATTGTTTTATAATATTATAAATATATGTACTCTGCATCTCTATATTTGAGTTAGAATAAACATACAAATGGAGTGTGTGGGTGATTTTCAGGTTGTGTGTATGTGTGTGTGTGTGTGTATGTTGTGTGATAATCAGGTTGTCAGCGTTCGTGTTGAGATGTTTCCTTCAAGCCCGAGAGTTCATTTCCATTGACCCAACAGTCATACAGAGGACAGCTGATTGGCTGGTGACCCAGCAGGACTCTGACGGTTCATTCCGCGAGCCGGGTCATGTGATTCACACAGAACTCCAGGAAGGTCTGAATGGATCGGTTTCTCTCACGGCATATGTCCTCATTTCACTTCTGGAGGATAATGAATACAGAGTCAGTTCAGTTTCACAACAGATACTTCATGATTATTCTACCATAATTACATGGAAACTGTGTGTTATTACGTTTTGTGTATTGTATTATAAAAACTACTGGTCTAATATCGCTATTAAAGACTGTGTTGTGCTTTCTGGCAGAGTGTGTATGAGAGAATCGTGTCTTCTGCTGAAAGTTTTCTGACGTCGCAGCTGGTTCAGGGAATCTCCAGTAACCACAGTCTGTGTTTGGTCACATATGCGCTCTCACTGGCCAACAGCACATCTGCATTATCTGCCCTCACAGAGCTGATGAACAGAGCCATCGTTAGAGGTTCAGACCTGCTCTTAAATGTCACTGAGGATTGAATCTAACATTCAGAGATCAAGTCAGTTTGATAGACACATGTAGATAAATGGCACTCATTAAACTTTCTGGATCTTCAGATGGAGTTCCAGTGTGGAGTTCTCTGAGCAGCGTTCTGTCCAGATACTGGCAGCCCCTCTCCTCAGATATTGAGATATCTGCATATGTGTTGCTCTCCATGCACAGGCAGGCACGCATGGACCAGGGCTTTAAACTGATGAAGTGGCTCAGCCAGCAGAGGAATCATCTGGGTGGATTTGGATCTACTCAGGTAGACTCTCCAAACAACTCACAAGACAAATTAAAAATGGCTTCATACGGGAAAATGTGAAATGTGAAGAACAAAAATGTGTTCTTTAGTCGTTCTGTTGTTCTTCTGTTGTTCTTCTGTTGTTCTTCTTTCGTTCTTCTGTCGTTCTTCTGTCGTTCTTCTATCTGAGCTTGATTTTAGTGTGAATGGTTTTTTGGTTTATTTTGTTCAACGTTAAAATACTTTACAGGGCAGGTGATAAAGTGTAAGAGATGCGCGCACACACACACACACACACACATACACACATCTGTTACTGACAGAGAGAGACTGTGTGGTCTTGTCTTTACACTTACAAGTCCAAATGAAACCAACATTAACTCTATTTATACAAAATCCTGTAATTATTGTAAACCATTTGTCAAAGCACACTGTGCACACAGAGGTCAATTATTATTGCATGTTGTCTTTAATATATATAAATAACTTCCTTATTTGACAGGAGTTTATGTGGTGTTTTCTCTTTGGAATTGTTGATGTTCTGCAGCTCTGTGTTTTGGCAGGACACAGTGATGGCGCTACAGGCTCTGTCAGTCTACGCTGCATACGGCAGCTCTGAGTCTGTGGATCTCACTGTCACAGTCAACAGTCCTACGGGAACCGTCACCACCTTCAACATCGACAGATCCAATTACCTGCTCCAGCAGAGCCAAGACCTGCCTGTACGTCTAACACAACATCACCCAGAACACAGAGTTTGGACCTGGAGGCTGGACATATAATATTACTGTACAGTCTCCTGAGTGTTGGAGAATAATCAGAACAATACAGTATTCTGCAGTCTAACAAATAATGAATTTACATGCCAGTAATTTTTAAAATATGTTGTGCTTCTGCAGGTGGAGTCAGACGAGCGAGTTGATGTTGAGGTGCATGCTGAAGGTAAAGGATTTGCTCTCTTTCAGGTACGTACTGTATAAACTTGTAGCTACATACACATTTTCATATTTCATTTTGTGTTTCTCAGAAGCAAACACAGTTATACAGTTTTGAATGACGTGAGGGGGAGTAAATGATTTTTGGGTGAACTGAAGAAAGGATTATTATATGTATTTTCCCTGTGTTTGTGACTGTCTCAGCTCACTGTGTTCTACAATGTGAACGGTCTGAGAATGTCGCGCAGACGACGTGACGTTTATGCAGACGACGCCTTTTATTTGTATATAGACGCTGTGGATGTAGACATGTTCCACGTAAACCTTTACATATGTTTTAGGTGAGCCTCTGTTCCAATCGCACTGCACGCCTGCGATTGTTTATTTCAAATATTTAATGAAAGAACTTAATGAAAATCAACAATAAAATGTCAAATCTCAATGAAAAGATGTTTGAAAGCTTCATTTTCTCTGTTTCTTTAAGCCTGAGACCAGACCAGGGTCTGAATCGGACCGGTATGGCCATTCTGGATGTGGGTTTACTCAGCGGATTCATCTTGGCCCAAGATGGCGTCCAGACAGACGACCTGGTCAGACGAGTAGAGACGCCTCCTGGACGAGTGATTCTTTATTTAAACACAGTGAGTTATCGTTCACTATGATATTTACAACCACAAACAAAAACCGTTTTTGTGTGTTGTTACTATTATTGATCTGTGATTGGACTGTAACACCTGATGCTGCTGCTAATCTGTAACAAGCTTTACTCACAGTAACTTTGACATCACTTCCTGTCCCGTCACAGGTTACTACATCTGAAAGGTGTCTGGAAATACCCACAATCCTGGACTTCAAGGTGGCCAGCGTACAAGACGCAGTGGTTATGATCTATGACTACTACGAGCCCTGTAAGCACCTTAAAAAATCAGCCTTCAAGTCAGACTTGAAGTTTAAATTTTAGCACTTGAGTCTTACTCTGTATTTTATGTCTCTTAAATGTCTGTTGTGTTCTACAGTGCGTAAGACAGTCAGAACGTACACATCAGGGAGAAGGCAGGACATGTCTGTGTGCTCTCTGTGTGGTTCAGGATGTCCTCAGTGTCAGGTTCAGGATTTCTGGCAGACAGACGGGACGACCGCCTTAAAAAATCATCTGCTCACTGTAAGCTTGTGCACAGCTCTTGTTTTTCTGCTGTCTATCTGTAATTAATCGTGTTTTTCCTATACACAGATTTCTGTATACCATTGATCCAATAACTGCTGCATTAAGTTCAATTAAAAACAGTGCAATTAACTTCATAGTTTTACAAACAACTTTGAAATTTCTTCTGCTTGCATTTCAATAATGTTGTGTTTTTTAATCCATTCGTATATGTACATTGTGGCTGTCGTGTGTTTATTGAATACGACCAAATGACTGTCTCGTATTGGTTTGTGGTCACATGATCGTCACATGATCTATGACAGAATTAAATCGAATTAATGAAATATGACTGAATGAAGGATTTTTGAAGATTTTTTTGTGGAGAATGTGTTTTAATACATGTAATTTTTATAAATGAATAAATGAAATGGTAGTTTAAGGTAAGGGGACAATACTGATGAATTAAATTGTTATATTATATATTCCCTGTTACCATAGTAACAATCCGCCATACTGTGTATTGCTGTGTTCATGACACAAATACTGTACTTACAATCCTAGAACAACATCATTTCTGTTTTGCTACAAACTCTAACATAAATTTAGCATAAGATTAAGGCAGTTTATAGCTTTTTATTATAATAATTTATCTGGTGTGTTTTCTTTACTCTTCCTGATTTCACTTGATAATAATTCCTGGTGAATTATTGAAATAAACTTGGCTGTCAATTACGTCTGTTGTTGTCGTTTCTATAGTTGTCATTCAGATCTCATATTAGTTGATTCAAAAACTCTTAAGTTGTAAGCTATTTATGTGAAGTACTATTATACTCATTAAACTCAAACACTGTTCCTCGCGTGTTCTGAAAGCGAGTTTATACTAGTTTCTACAACAACACTTCATAATGAGCACCAGATGTGTTCAGATTCATTAGTGAATGAGCACAAGTCTTTTTCTGTTTTACTGGACACAAAAGGGTTAATCCACCCGTGTTCACGTGATCCAGCATACAGATTTTTTGCCACCTCATTAGTGAGCCCACATGGAGAGTTTTAACTAACAGGAAACGCATCATCATAATGTTACTCCAGTGACCTGCGGGCCCATGTTTCCTGTTTTACTCCAAACCCTCCACTCTCCGCTGTAAACACATGTACACTGCGGTGCGCAGAAGCAACTTCAGCTGGATTATTTAACTTGAACCCAAAGTACTAAATTTCTGCTCGATCTGTTGATCATTAAGTGAGAGCTGTTATCAATCACCAAATAAACTCATCCAACAATGTGTTTTCAATCTCTGTAATAAAACAGTTCCTCAGATCTTCCCACACGCCTCCTGAGGGAATCAAACTCGTGTCACAATTTCAAAACATCCAGTATGTTCATATGTCCAGTATGTATCATAATCACAATGTAGCATTTGTTTTGAATATTTGCGCTCATTTATGTGAGTATTTGATTTAAATATTGTAAGTAATAATTACAGTAATGTGAATTATAAAGAGAGTTATTTCTGAAACTACATTTCAAGAATCAAGGCTGTTTCTTGTTTCTCAGTCCACACCCTCCATTTGACCCATCACATCAAGTTGTATGTGTGATTATTATATAATGAAAGATTATTTCGAAAGATCAAAGATTGAAGAATAAATATTCTAGTTACTTACTTAATACATCACCAAAGTGAATAGAAACATACAAACATCACGTCCAGTTCTACAACAGCATGATTCTGTAACATCATCTGTTTGATCTCTCAGATCAGCACATGAATCAACACGTCACTTTCACATAAACACGTCACATCCGCGGCCCGACACAGTGTAAACAAATACACTCTCAGGAAACATGTTTGTCTGGCCGAGCGTCTCCATCCAATCAAGCGCTGTCATCTGAGAGCTCATTGGTCACTTACAACAGCATGTGGTAGTGCACATGTATTCTTTCAATCACTGGTGGTGAATGAGATTCCACAGAGGCTAGCAACAGCAAGCTAGCTTTGAAAGAATAATATCCCGCCCTCCCTTCAGAGAGCGCTCAAAGCCACGCCTCCTCCAATACATGAACGCATAAAGTTTGACAGGCAAGTAGAACATCCTATCATTGTATTTGGACTGAATGCAGTGATTGGACGAACTTTTTCTGGTCCTACTGGCCTTACTGAAGATATATATTTATATATACTTAGACCACTTCACTTTACAGTGATTGCTATACGGGTGTTAAGAGACTTTCAACCAGCATAGCAGAAAATGTTTCTGGAAGAAATCGTCTACTCTGCCTTTAATCGGTGAGGTCCTCCGGTCGGGGAACACAAGGAACCTTTTGTCTGTAGGCAGGGTCAAAGGTCACATCCCAGAGCAGGTCCAAAAATGGCAGGTTTTGTGTGTGAGAGATTAGGGTTGAAATATGATGACTGTTCGGTAAAAGCATGCAGGCATTTGATCAGTTCACACGCGACTAAGCGATTATGACACAGAATTCTGTTCCTGGAGTTTCTTTGTAAGCGTCTCTTTCATTGTAATATTGGATGCTGTTTATTTTCTGTTTTGTAATTGATGACATAATTTTAATAGCAACGATATGGACTGAGTCACAGGCCGTCACTGGAACAGCTACAAACATCATGAGTCATTTATACAAATGTTACTTGTGTAACAACACTAAACATCAAACTGTATCTGTTATAAACAGGTAACAGAGTTCCCCATTTCCCAGTTACTAAAGAAAACTCATGACAGCTGTGAACTGGTTTTGTGTGGATATAGTATCCAGAGCTTTGGAAAGTGAGAACCTACAGACACAGAGGAAGTGACTCAATGTCTGTATATCCACTTAAATTCAGATGTTATGGATGTGATCAGATCTGGTCTGGCCACTGACTGCTGACCGCCACTGGGTGGCGGGCAAACCTAAGCAATGTTAAACACCATTACAACAGTTAGCCAGCAGCAGAAGTCTTATGAAGTAGAGTTCATAAGAGAGTGATGAATGTTTTCTGTGTTCTGACTGTTCTCAGGGCATAACCTGAGATGTAATCTCTGCCAGGTTACGCTTGAAGCTGTTAGGGTCACAATGGCTACAAACCTCAAACACACAACACTGTGTGTATCAACAGAGCGCTGAAGAATAATCATGACTGAGTTTGACAAGCCAATGAGAGAATATTAGTTCTGCTTCAAAATCTATTGATCTGCAGAAAGAAAAGGTGATCTGCAGAATTTTAAAACATTGTAGATGTTTTCCTCAAAGACTCAAAGAGATTAATCTATAGCACTGTAAGTTTTAATGGAAAACTTCACTTTAGTTTAAAAACTAAAGAAAGTATTTACAGCGTTTTAAGCTTTCAATGTAAATTCACTCTTGCGATCACATTGCTTATCTTAGTGAAAACAAATACAAACTCTCCTGAAATCCAACACACAGATTGTATTGTTGTTCAAATGTTCCATCTTGTTTTTCCAGCATATGAATACATAACTTCATAACCTCTCTGCTCAGGGTTCTACATTAGTTTGGGTTTTCTGTATCATTAAAACACAAACAGAACAAAGTTCCCCATCATCATTTTTTACCTGTTTACCGGTCAGACCTGGGACTCCTAAAGAGGACCAAATTCAGACTTTATTAGGATTTATTGATGATAATTAAAAAAGTTTTAAATGTGTTTATTTTTGGCACATAACTATTCAGCACGAAACATTTTTAAAATGACAACAAAGTGAATGTGAATGGGCCGGTATAAAGTTTTCAGAACTAGATAATAAAGACAGAAACATTTACTTCACATATGTAAGTGCACACAATTCTAGCTACACAAGAATTGTGTTCTTTCAGCTCAGCTACTGTCACTTTTCACCATCCAATCAAATCCAGGCATACACACTCAAGTCCCGGCCTTTTTTAAACATATTCTAACATATTCTACGCAGGAATAAAATGAGTTTTAAACAGTGTGTGAGTTTGTAATGTGTTAGCCAGTATATTGCATGTTCCTAAATCAACAGATGTAAATGTATGCAGTTTTCGGTAGTTTCTCAGAGCTGTTGCTGTAGTTTCTCAGAGCTGTTGCTGTAGTTTCTCAGAGCTGTTGCTGTAGTTTCTCAGAGCTGTTGCTGTAGTTTCTCAGAGCTGTTGCTGTAGTTTCTCAGAGCTGTTGCTGTAGTTTCTCAGAGCTGTTGCTGTAGTTTCTCAGAGCTGTTGCTGTAGTTTCTCAGAGCTGTTGGCTTTTGTATTTCCAGTATTTGTCTGAGTATTTCAGGATGTGAAGTCCCAGACTGATCAGTAACAATGAGAATTATTAACTGTTTTAATGGGCCGTAACTGCTGCTACTAAAGCTTCATGGTTTTCCCATTCCCAGTAATTTGTTTGTAATGAGATGTTGGGCAGAGCCAACGTGACTCCACCAGAAGCTGAGAATGGTGCTGTGCTATATTTCAGCCCCAATATTAACACACTAGTTCACATCAGCACCAAATCTCTCGTGAACGTTTTCATAACTCGATTCGATTAAGTCATCATGATTGGACAATTTAGAGGTTTGGCGGCAATGCGGAGATGATGTCATTTATCTGAGTAACCAGTAGGAAAGTTCTCATTTGTTGTAGATAAACAAGCAAACATAACCTGACAACAGCCAACACAGATGATGTTTTCTTCTGGCATGGATCTTCTCATGGGGAGTCATGGAAAAACTGTCTGCTGTTGTCATCCCACCCAGAGGTTTGATTTAAACACCATTGCTCGCACACACCTCCGTCTGGGGGTCTGAAAACTGAATGACCTACATTACTGTCTACAGCTGTTTCCACACTGGAAACTGTGAACACAGCTTGGCAACGCGTCAGTCTTTGTTGTAAGTTGCTGCTATGAAAATATTTATTTTAATAGGATGACAAAATATGTGTACGTTTCATGCAGGGCCCAGTATGTTTCTTAAATACCACTCTTATCAAAGTAACTCAGAGCAGCTCGCATGTCACCTTTTAAACTCTAAAAATACTATCGGTACAACTTAAAGAGTTAAAACTCTAGTTCACGATGAATTTATTTAAATTGGCCACTGCTTGAAAGGAAGTCAAAGGTCATCTCAGACAGTCAATCAGTTTAGAAATGACGTAACTGCCAGGCATGATTTATTATTGTCTTAAACTTGCTTCTGCTTGAAAAAAAATGCATCTTTCTGTTAGAGAGGTCAGGAGAGGGCAAGACCCTCAGGGGTCTGTTTCCTGCTGCTGATGACAACACGCTTTAGGTAGCCACAGTGAGTGGTCGACTAACTGATCCTGAAACAGCTGAATGTGGATGGTTTATGACTTCTGAATGAGAGACAGTCTCTCTGTGGACTTCCTGCGGTCTCTGCTCGTCTGGAAAGATGCTGAGTTATATTTCAATCGTCCATCTCGAGGGAATGAAAGAATTCACATGATGAGTGAACGCTGACCCTTCCAGAACACAATTCGACCTTCTCTTGGCCAGTGAAAAGACTTGATTACATTACACAAGACTGTGTGAGACTGCATTTGGTTTTGTCTAGTTTTAAATGAGCTTCTTTACTTCAATGGGAAAGTTAAGACCAGAGAAAGACCAGACATATAAGGCCAGATATAAGAGACCAGATATAAACGACCAGATATAAGAGACCAGATATAAGAGACCAGATATGAGAGACCAGATTTAAGAGACCAGACATGGGAGACCAGATATAAGAGACCAGACATGAGAAGACCAGATGCAAACGACCAGATATGAGAGACCAGATATAAGAGACCAGACATGGGAGACCAGATATAAGGGACCAGACATGAGAAGACCAGATATATGAGACCAGATATGTTATTAGCACACAAGCTGTTTGAGAAACATCGACTTGCATAGATACAGTTTAAAATCCACGGAAACAATGATAGCATATGGGTTTGGAACAACACAAGCATTTAAACAATGACGCAATTTTCATTTTGGGCCAAATCATATCTTTAATTCTACCAGACAGCTGTGATGGTTGTGTGGTTGCTTCACTTTTAACTAGTGTGAGTGATGGAACGTTCCAGAAGATACACATGAGCTTCAAATCAATCTCAAATAAATAAAAAAATTGTTTTGCTGTGTTTTTACAGCGTATTGCAGACGTTTAACTTTATGTCAGTTTATTTCAGTTTTTTTATCTGACAGTGTCTAAATCTCACTCTTTAGTTGTTAATAAGATGTTTTGTCACTTAGTTTGATTTAAAATAAGATATAAACGTTCACCTGATGCTCCTCACAGGTCAATGTAAAGTTTAACCAGAGTTAACAGAATATATTTCAAGAGCAGCACAGATGAGTGGCAATCAAAAACACATCCTTGATTTACATATAAAATAAAGTCAGATGGTTTGAGGTTATGAAGTACTAACGATCTGTGTCAGCTGGTAAAGATAATCACAGCAGTTACATTACATTTCATTTTAATGAAGGTTTACAAAGACAGAAAGCACATGAAGACAGTAAGCAAGCTCAGTCTGTATGTGACATTGACTTTTAAGCTTTAAAAGCTTTTTGTTGTCCTGGACTCTCTCTCCCTCTCTCCCTGATTTCTCATTGATCGTCCCTCAAATGTTGAACACGTTTCTTTAAAACATTCTGAATAATATTGCAGCGTTTGCTGGTGATGTTTTGATGTTTCTCACTCCAGACTGACATCTGTTTGACATCATTTAGAATCTGAATCTGGGTTTTAAAGATCGTAAGAAAATCAAATATACAGCTCTGTTGTTATTATTTGAAGTGGATTTAACAATATATTTGTGGAAGGTTTCGGTGAGCAGTGAACAGCCTGTCACATGATATTCATGGACACAGTTTGAGCTCTGAACAGTGAACGCTGTCAGTGATTGTGTGTCCTGTGATCTCTTGATTATTTGAACATGGAGCAGTAACCCAATGCGAGCTGAGATCAGAAGAGAAGCTGTGAGTGCTGATAGTTCAATGGTTAAACATCAGAGCTGAAGACCAGATGTGAAAGGTTGAAGACACAGACGGGTTTCTGCTGTTGATTGTAACTTCAATCTTTCAGTAGAACATCTGAATCTTTGTATACGTAAAGAAATTTGTGGTTGTAAAGGTGTGCACATCTTTAGCTTAGTATTCTGTCTTGTGTTCTAGTCCAAACATCTAAACACCCCAAAACCAGACACATTTACTGGCGACACGACCAAAGAAAATCATCAAAGATAATACACATCGCTTTCAGAGAACTCTAACTAAATTCACTGGCATTTATACTTAAAACAAGAGAACGCTGTTTGCCAATGGAAAATGAACTTAATTCACAGGGAAAATGAGTTTATTTTTCTTTTAAAGTGTCAGAGGGCTGCTCATGTTCACACATTAGCTACACTGTCTGTATTAACAGTCAGTTGTCTTAAACTGTTGATAGCTGCAGTAGACACATCAGACACATGCACATAAACTGCACAAGCTGAAGGAAACATGAGCAGAGATGTTTGTTAGCACCACAGAAATGAAGTTCAATGAACTTGTCTGTCTGTCTGTCTGTGCGCTTCATGCTTTGATAACACATTCAGTGCATGAGGATGAGAGACTAAAAGTTATTGGTTAAATGTTTGGCATAAGAATGCAGGACAAATAAAAAGATGCACATTTCTCCACAAGTCACAACAGATCAACTTCATTTACACATGCAAACTACTTTAACACCCAAATCTCACCTTTAACACATCAGAACTCTGATGAGGCGTTTAAGTGCATAAGTTTGATCACTTCTGAGAGAGATTTCTGTGCTGCTGTTTAAAATCAAGTGTCTTTATTAGCCTGTGACATGAAGCTCATGACAAATCTTTGATGAAACTCACACACATGTTGTGTGTTAAAATGACTGTATGTTGAGAATCATGTTTTTCTTTCAGTCTGATGTTACTTAACAGCTTCTGTCTGCAGAAACATCTTGTGTGGGGTTACTCCTCATCTTTGCTTTGCTATTTATATCCTTAATTACCAACGGAGGTCATTTAGTTAACGAGTTGCTAACTTTGCATTTGTGTTGCATTTTGGTGCAGTAGTCTTCAGTTCAGTACGTTCTTAGGAGGGAATTCAGCGCTTCTGGTAAGTCATTAAAGATATTATTTACTTCCTCTATTTATTAATCCAATTAGCTTGTCACGTTAGCATTATTAACAGGAAACGAATGTTACTTTAACAGCGTGTGAAGTTTGGTCTAGATTGAAGGTTCTTAGACCCAATCCAGTTTTTTAAAGATTCACGTCTGATTTTCAGGGATGCCACATTTGTGATTTGCCAGATTTTTACAAATTTAGGTGCTCTGTGAAATTTCCTTTTGAAGACTCACTTTAGACATCTGACACACATGATGCGACCGTTTGGGCGGGAACTGACATGAAACTATAAGTTGTTCACAACGAGTGTTGTGAATTTACAAGTGTTTCTTTAGAAACACGTTCTTAAACGCAATATTTGCTGCAGTGGGATAAGGGTGTGCCTCATTTGTCTTGCTGACCTGCTAATTTACCCTGAGTAAAACCTCTGCCGTGCAACTGAGGTTTCCTCTGTGCTTTAGCTTGGCTACTGACTGGTTTTGTAATCTTGTGTAAACTTGATTCTTTGATCTGCTGTTGAGAGCTATCATCAGAGCTAGTAATGTCAGCTAGCAAAAACAAATGACAGTAAATCAGTCGAGGCCATGATATAAAGCAGCACACGAAACAGCATCTAACTGGTGTGTGTGGATAGCAAAGAAAGATGACAATTGCAGATAGAGTAAAAAGTAAATAAAGACAAAAATAAAGAGTACAGTAACGTTTGCACGACTACTCAGAAAACATTGGTCATGAAGCATGGAAGCGTGCATGCAGCACGCCTGTAATGGCATCGTTTAATGCTGCATGCTTAAAAACGAGCCGCTGTCGCCTGCAGGTGTGTTCTTGTGTACGTTTGCATTTTTATGTGCATGTGAAAAAAGATGATGTAATGGTCAACTAAGCTAAGCTAGCACATAATGTCATGCTAGGAGGGTTACTGGAGTTCTGATGATCTCGCACCGCTGGCATGCTTCTGATTTTACACACATGCCCTCAGAGGCTGTGCTGCTAGTAAACTAGTACACTAATGTGAGCTGTAGATTCACTTCAGTTTGACACAATTACAGAGGTTGTAAATGATTAGAACCATGAGGTCATATCTGAAAGTGAAAGTGAGAGTCACTACATTGATTTTCATTGAATGGCTACAGTACTGCCTGCTGTGTTTAATGATGAGCTTTTTAAATGATATTTTCAACATTCAGAACCTCCAACATTTTAGATGTATTAATGTTATTACTTGGTTTTAAGAATGTTATTAAACTTTTTAAATTTTAAAAACGTTTCACTAACAACTTAAGAATAAGGCATAATGACACTGACATAATACATAACATAAAAAATATTCTACTAACGTTAGTGTAAGAACGGTTTTGATAACTTTGAATGAACTTTTAGAGAACATTAGACAATGTTCTGAGAACATTTCCTTTTGGCTGGGAGGGCGCTTTTCCCAGCGTGCATCGTTGCAAGCCAGAAGCGACTGAAGCAAGGAGCCAAAACTCCACAATGAGTTTCCAGACAGCAGAGTAACACAGAGGATCTGGTCAACAAGTAACCAACCCAAATCTCCCAGCAACCACCGAGCAAGCAGCAGTACCTCAGCAACTGCAAAGCAATGCACTACCCAGAACCTTCTAGAATCCAAAGCTCCACATACATTTTCAGTGTAATGATAACAACAGTCGAACTCATTCTGCGTTCCTCACTCACTCTGCTAATGTGTGAAAACTCTTTAGGCTTTTAATAAGGAATTGTGAAGAAACACATTGTTGTGTGTGCTGATGAATCCCGGCGTTCCAGTCTGCTCATACCACAGATGGGATTAAGTTTTTTCCTGTGAAAACTTTGCATAACTCTTTCCTTATGATTCACACGTTCCCGAGCACACGCTGTAAACGTTTGTTTGAGTTTCCAAGCAAAACAGCAGCACATAAAGTTACCGTAAAGCAGGTGGATAAACAGGACACATGCTGAATGAATATCCCGAAAGGAAGAGGTACAGCACACCAAAAACAGACTCATGTTGATGACACAAACTCATGTTGATGTTACTGTGTGTGTGTGTGTGTGTGTGTGTATGTGAGTCTCTCATTCAGGTCTGAGCTTGTAGAATTCTTGCCCTGCAGATGAGCTTATGTGAGACAGCGCAGTTAAAAGAGTGAAGCTTAAACAAGACGTTGATGTTGCACATGTCAGTCCAGTCAGTCAGCTGAAAGCTTGTTAGCTTAGCTTTGCTTAGCTTAATAATAACAAGCTTTTAAAACATTTTAAAAAATGCCTCTGCATTGTGGCCAGGACATGAATTTCTGCAGTCCTGAACTTTCATATATTCACATGTTTTAAAATGGTCATTTTAAAGGTCTTTTAAATAAATCTAAAGTTACGCTGGTGTGTCCGTCACCACTAGATGTCAGACAGGTTTAAGAGAAATAAAACTTCTCTATAGGTGAGAAAGAACAGAGCTGCATATTGTTCCCTTCATTATATCATCCATTCTGTCTGTCTCTCAGGAGAACATTCTACACACTGGTGTGTGTGTGTGTGTGTGTTTCCATCACTGCACTTCACCTCAGATTAACTGTTTCTGGAAACTCAGTAACTTACATAAAGATTTTGTTAGTCAGGAAGTGAGAAACATGCCTCACTTCAGCCACATCTGCCGCTGAAAACTGCAGAACTCTGTGTTTGTGTACATTATTTTCATGATAATTCAGCACACACATTTACACACACACACACACACACACACACACACATAAACACATGTTTTCACTCACATCTTTTCTCCTCTGCATTCATTAAAACACACAAAACATGAGCTGAAGTTAATATAAGGCCTGTTTTATACATTTCATATGTTTTCCGGGCAGCTCTTGTGATTTCTTATGGAAAAGGGAGTTATTATTGGAAAAACTAACAGACAGTGGAGAACACTGAGGAATTATATCTCGGCTCATATGAAGTGTTTTGTCACACATGGAAAAACTCTTTTGAATGGATGCGTGTCGGTTTATCTGAATGCTTTGCGGCTTATGCTGATGGCTGGAGTTTCCCGTAATGTAGAGTAAGAGAATTCTGGCCGTAGATGAACTCTCTCCATCTCTCTTCCTGAATCTCTCCATCTCTCTTCCTGAATCTCTCCATCTCTCTTCCTGAATCTCTCCATCTCTCTTCCTGAATCTCTCCATCTCTCTTCCTGAACTCTGTCCATCTCTTTTCCTGAATCTCTCCATCTCTCTTCCTGAACTCTCTCCATCTCTCTTCCTGAATCTCTCCATCTCTCTTCCTGAATCTCTCCATCTCTCTTCCTGAATCTCTCCATCTCTCTTCCTGAACTCTGTCCATCTCTTTTCCTGAATCTCTCCATCTCTCTTCCTGAACTCTGTCCATCTCTCTTCCTGAACTCTCTCCATCTCTCTTCCTGAATCTCTCCATCTCTCTTCCTGAACTCTGTCCATCTCTCTTCCTGAACTTCATGCTTCATGTTCTTACAGAGCTTCTGTTCTGTCTATAAAGTACAACAGTACAGTTCTATAAATGTAGGTGAGCTGCACAGGCTGTGTTCAAAGCAGAGATGAGTTCTGTTCAAGTTTTATGAGGTCTTCAGTGTGACTCAAGATCTCAGTACATCCAATAAATAAGATTTAATGTGGCTGAATGGATGATTTTCAATGACTTCAGTTTTGGTGTTTAGTCCTGTAGATTCATGTTACTGAGTTTTGTTGTCATTTGTGGAGCTCAAATATGAATCACGTTTAGAAAAAAGTCAAAGAGGTTTGAAAAACACAAATGTTAGAAAACGGACATTTAGATGTTTAGACATTTTTGATCTTGAGTGATATTTAGGCTTCAGAAGTATACGAGTGTTCTAGTTTTCTGGTTACACACTTATATAGTAAGATTTTACTCCTCTAAATATTTAAATCATTCTAGCAAAAAGCTTTGAAATATATTCAGTGTTATTTGCTTATTTCCTCATGGGTATCTGTTTATGATAAGTTTTCATTGCAGTATATTGAGTGATATTTTCCGTCAGGGGGCTCTAAGCTCTAAACTTCCATCACTGGCCGTCTGGTAAAATCATCAGAGAGTTCGACAGGAGAGAAATACCTGGAGCTCAGCTGTCGGCTTCTAGACATAACATACACTTACTGAGCTGTGTCTGATTGGCAGACCGTAAAGAGCCAATGGCTGCTGTGACTCCACAGGAGTTTCTGTGTTTGGCTCCACCCTGAGTGGAGGCGCACAGCTCCTCATTTATAAACAGTCATTGGGAAACTCTGCCCGATGGCTTTTCCTCAGTTCTAACATAGACACATTCAGGTTTATATGCACAACCACCCAGAATACCATAGTAACCACTCAGAACATTCTAGAAACCTCCTAAAACTGCATAACAATGCCCTAGCAACCACCCAAAATACTATAACCACCACTTAGAACATCCTAGCAGCCTCCTAGCAACTGCCAAACAATGCCCTAGCAACCACCCAGAATACGATAACAACCACTCAAAACATCCTAGCTGCCTCCAAGCCAACTGCCTGGCAATGCCCTAGCAACCACCAGAACACCATAGCAATCACTTAGAACATCCTAGCAACTGCCTAGCAAAGCCCTAGCAAGCACACAGAATACCACGGCAACCCAGATACGGCATATTATGCTTAATATGTCACATTATATGTTCTAAAGATGCTTGTGAACGTATTAAAACTGATGTATCACATAATTCAACAGTGCATCACACAGTGACAACATGGAACCCTGAACTCTAAATCAAGTTAAAAAATAAAGCGCTTCTTAAACCAGTCTGTGTTTTTCCACGGATCACAGTTGTTCACATGGAGACATGAGAGTGACATTTAAAAAAGTCACTCGGTGGCTATAAATTTGTATTTTCCAAGCAGTGTTACATCATAGAATGGGATTAAGATGGAATTAAAGCAAATATCATGGAAGAAACAATAAAACAACGATTCCATTTAACACGCCTCATATACTGAATACTTCTGCAGATCAGCTGCGGTATCTCGCTTCAAGTGTATTTAACATTTTACGAAATTTGCAATGAATTTAATCAGCCACAGAACAACCAGATATTTCTTTTTAAGAGTCTCAAAATCATCACGTGTGTCAACACATTCTCATGAATGTGGACTCACAGTTTTCTACAGTCTTCATAACTAATGCAAAAGATCTACTAAACCACAGCGACAACAGGACATGGACAGTGAAACTTTACTGTCTGTGTTTGTTGATTTTACGATGAACACGTCATTTCTAATGTTTCGCACAAACCTTATTCACCCAGAATCAAGACATTCACAAAATCTAATACTTGTCTGTGAAATGTTTCCTTCTTAAGATCACTTCAGATACACTGTACAATCTGCAGCACAAACAGAGTCAGAAATGGATCGTTGGCTCTCATGATGGTAAGTTTGCAGAAAGTGTAGATCAGTATGTTGGTTCAGAAGATTGATCTGTATGCTTGTGTAAAACCCATATGAGGTCATTTTATAAGAGCAGCTGCGTCTTATGTTATGAAAGCTTTTCCCTCATGATGTTCACAAACTGTTTCAGACACACCTCTCATCTTAACAGAAAACGTCAACGATTTATGAGTAGATCTTCAGCAAAGGGTGAGATCTTCATGAAGAAAAGAAGAACCATCACACACAATTCAGGGTCTGAAGGATTACATCACAGTGCTGAAGAATGACATCATAATGACATCAACAGAAGAAAGACTCTTGATTTCTGAGTTTCCACTCAAAAGAACATTTGGTGAAACAGAAGGTTAGATGGGTCAAAAATGTTTTTGTATGGCACGTGAAGCACCTTTATAAGAGAGTAACTTCTCTTTCAGATCGTCTGGTGTTTTCTAAACAGTTTGGAAAGAACTTCGCAAGAAACTTACTATTTTGTATCCAAGCAAAAAATCTATAATGATGAACTAGTTCAGATCATAAATGATCCATTTTACTCACCAGGTGCGAATTCAGTCACTGCTGCTGTGTAAAAACCTCCTGCAGGATCTGCAGTTATTAAGGGGGGGGGAGATTTTCATTTACTTAAGAGAGTTTTAACTCCCTTTAATTCATCAAATAAAGTGCCACAGCTGCTGAAGTAACAGCTGGATTCAGAAAGGGATTCACATTTACAGGCCTGACGGTGGAACAGTTTAATCAGATCTGTACACAAATCTTCTGTCTGAACCTCCTACTGCTCCTAAAACCCCTTCTCACGTTATTGTGTGATAGAAAAGACACCACACACACACACACACACACACACACACACACACACACACACACACACACAGTGTTAAATTCAGTTAACACACCTCTCCTCAAAAGCCACACCATCTGAGGTATCCATCATGGTAATAAGTAAACTGTTGGTCGTTCATCAGAATGCATTATGGGATTGCTGGTTAAAACATCAGTGGTGAGCTGATGACATTTGGTCGGGGTATTAATCACCGCGTGGGCATGATGTTCAGAGAAACACGGACCGTATCAGCAGGAATATCAGCTCTCGCACGGCAACATCATTAAACTTTATGTGTTTGTTTATAAGACTCTAAATTGGGAACAAACAGTGTTTTAAACTTGTACTTCACTTGTAAATGAAAACGTTTTGTTCTTTCTTCACTTTTATTATTTGTACTGATGCACAGTGGCATTAATGACATGATTTTAAAGAGTCTTTCACTAGCAGAAAACATCAGTGACTTGTACACACTGAACTATGTAACTGTTTCTCTGGAGGATCCACAGTCTGAAAGCAGGACGTTTTTAACTGTTTGATCTTTTTAAATTGAGGAACATTTCACCACCGCACATTTACATAATAAAAAGCCCCTTGAAAATGTCATATTTCAAACTATATTTCACATTCACCTCACAAAAGTACTGTAGTTAGGACATAATACCACAAAATGTCTAAAATATCTGAAAATACCATCCCAGCTAACAGGAAACATTCTCAGAACATTGGCTAATCAGAAAACGTTCTTTCAGTAACGTTAGTAGTAACTTTTTTTAAAGGTTGTATATCGTATCGTATCAAGTTGTTAGTGGAACTAGTCAGATGGGTTGTATATGGTATTTAAACACGGTTCTCACTATTGTGTTCTGTAATACAGTCACAGTACAGCTTTCTGAGGTGTTACAGACAGATAGATCACTCTTGCCAACCACACATGCTGGCTTAATTTTCATCATAAAAAACCATCACAATATCAGTAATTAGGGCCCTAAAGACAGTGTGTTGCCCAACCATTGCCTGTGAAACATTAATCTTTCTAAGCGTCTGTTTCGAGTCCGTTTCAATGAATGCATTTAAAAGAGAATGAATTTCCTTTTGTAACAGCTTGTAAACTTGAGGGATCTTGTTTTGGGTTTCTGCCGAATTTAAACCAGACCGCGCTCATCTCTCGAACCGTTCACCTGCGTGCCTGTGTGATTGTTTCCTTCAGCTCTGTGTTGCTGAACTCTTCTGATTCACCAGATCTGATCACAGTGCTAACAACCACTCTGATTCCTAATTAGCCTGATTAACAAAAAGCCTAACCCTCATTACAGACTGCGTCTTGTATAATGCAAACATAATCCTACAAATACAAATAATACAAATGTTTGTAATTCAAGAAGAAACTTGGGGGGAATGAAAGCATCATATGAAATGTGATCTTTTGTTCGGTCATGTGATCCCCTCATGTAGAATAAAACAACATTAACTGATTTGTTGTTTGGACAGGATTCTTTATCTCTTCAGCACATCATAAGACTGTCTAAAGCAGTGTTAGATGTTATAATACAGAGACCAGAATATCATCAGAGTAGCTGTTTCTTTACTTGGGCCAGAAAGCCCATGTGAATGCTCCAGTTTTTGCATGGGTCAGCACCACCTTCCTCAGAAAATGTAAAAATCCAGTCCAGTCGGTTGCATCTGTTTCACTTTAACTTCATTCCACGGCTGTTTTTTCCTTAAGTATTTTCTGTCTAGTGTCTGAATATAAACTGGCTTTTAACTGCAGGAAAAAACGACAAGCTAAATATGGTAGCTCTCACCTGAGGAAAATGTGTTTGTCATAGCTGACTGATCTGGGGTCAGTTAAGGTTGTGCAGTTTTGAGATTGAGAGTTTAAATGTTTTTTGGTCTGAATAAAGTGACATGTCTAAACACATGACATATAAAATAGTTTTAATACCTAAAGTCCTGTCAGGTCTGTGATCTGTTTAGTTACATTTGTCCAGAACAAAAGTATTTTAGTAAAGGTTTCTGATTGTATAAGAAAATATCTTGTAAGCAACCATTTAATATTTATAAACAGCGCCAAACTAAATCATATTAAAGTTTTTAATATAAAGCCAGAAATCTGTATTTGTTTTATTATTATTATATTTTTTGGATGTTGAAACACTTTCTTGTTTCATAAGGAAAGATGCACAGACGACTGTATTTCATCTGTATGATGATTTCAATAAGAGTTGAAATATTGAAACACAGCTCTGTTTGTTTGAGCATTCATGAGCAAATACTTTGTCTGGTATCTCATAACTGCACATCTAGAATACAGATATTTATACAAACTGAATATTTATACACAAAACAAACAGAATAGAGCATTAAATATCAAGTTCAAACATTCTGGAACAAACTCTATTCTGACACAACTGTTTAGGCTCCAGCGACTTTATATTCATTACCCTCAAACCAGCGTTTAGGTTTGTTTACATTTACTGCATATTGCACTGTCAAAATACAATTAATATTATTACTCACAAACTATATAGTTAATTGTAACATCTGTCACATCTGCGGTCTATTATATGACATATGTCTGATTTACGCAGTTTGGTCATATGATTAATCAAGGAAGAACTCGTAAAAACTTCCTCTGTTTTCACTGGGGAATTTTCTCAATTGTTGGTTAATTTTCAGCAGTTGTACAGTCATCTCAAAATAGTAACAAATTTAACATGCGTCACATCTTCCGGCTCTTTACACTGTAACCAGCGCTCTCTCTGTAGTGATTCTGTTAGCCAAATGTTAGTCCATTCACTCTGTCTCTCAGCGGATCTGTGAATGATCTTCAATAGCCCTTAACCCTCCATATTAGATTTTGTCATCACCAATATGCTGCTGTGTGTCTGCAGTGAACCTTCGTGTGACCTGATAGGATCAAATTTCCCCTCCCACCCCAGATATTTAAAAATCACAACGAAATACTAAATCATTGTGGAATTTCATGTTTACTCTGTCTGCACTAATATTTATATAGCCTTCATACTTCAGAAATGACAATTTCTTGAGAGCTTTATTTGCAGTGTTTTTAAACGCTTTGAGATGGCCATGTTTACGTTCACAGAAACTTTGAACTGACACACTTTATGATATTACACAAGCATGTTCATATTTCGACTTTATTTTCTGTTGTTTAATCTGTGTTCAAACTGTTGTGTGATCACAAATGTTTAAAGAACGTGTTCTTTAGCATGTAAACATGCCAGTAAATGATGAACTAACTAATAAACCGACTTCATCTGATTGTCTTCTTTATCACTTGCAGTAATAGAGGAGCTGAGCTATATAGACCAAAATAAAGACAGCCGCTCAGAACACCATAGCAACACCCTGACAATTGCCCACAACATAAAAGGCAAGTTTTGCACAGGTGAACACCTCTGCAGTTGAGGTTTTAAGACTGTAATCTAGCTTTAAGATCCATGTTTTCATGTGACTATAGATACACAGGTCAAGCTAACACAATCTCACTGATCCACAGAGGAGTGGAGACAGGATATATGCCATCTGACACAGACATACCAATCCCAGAAGAACAATTTCAGACACGAGTCCAGCTGCTGTGAGTTCTGCTCACTCTAAGCGCTGGACCAGCATCTGGTCTCCATGCACGAGTCTGAAGACATGTGCTGCGTTTATTTTCCAGCCCCTTGCAGCGCGTAAGAAAACTCGAGGCACCAGAGGAGGTGTGCAGTGTCACGAAACCTCACTTCTCCTTCACACAGAGAGTTTGCCCTGGAAAGTCTTTCTGACCAGCGACAGATTTAATGATATATATAGAGGAGTCATGGTGACACGTCAGATGTAAAATCTGACAGCACATCTGTAAACAATTTCAGTGGTTTGGAAAACAGCTTTATTTAACCACCGCGGAATGTCTCCTCTTTTTTAGAACGAATTTGACAGCCACCTAAAACACCTTTTATCTGTTTGTCTGTCTGTCTGTCTGTCTTTAAACAGTTCTAGATTTCATTCTTTATATATTATTCAACATTCAAATGAACGTCAGACATGATCAGATTCATCTTCACACTACACTGCAATAACCAAACGTGTGGATCATCTCCATACGTCTGAGCCATCCGTCAGAGTTTTCAGTGTGTGATTACAGACGGTCTGTCTGAAGTGTGATGGACGGCTCTTTCTCTTCAGCTCTGGGGTGCTGTGGGTCGTGTCCTGGTGCCAAGGTCATTTGATTTAAGAGCTGCGTGTTGGCACGAGTTTATGGAACGCACCTCTGGCTGGAATCTCAGTCAGAGTTGAGGCCAGTAGGGGGCGCAGTTTCCTTTTCTTACCCCTTAAATACCAGACATTAGGTCAGAAGTCTGAGCTCAGTCTTGCATTTGTCTGGGATTGCCATCATTTTTCAAAATTATCTGTTCTTTTTAGAATAAGAATTTTGAAACTTTTGTAATCCAGGCAAAGTATAAAATGAACAAAATCAGCTTTTTTTAACAGACAAGAGCTGTCATGGAAGTTTTTTTATGTCTGTATAATACAGGAAAACTACAGGTTAAGGCAAGATAAGCACAACAGGAAACCTCAGCGACACTCTGCTGTGCTATTCTGTCAGATATATAAATAATGTTACACAATTCTGAATCATTTGATGTTCCTGGAAGAGTTTCGTCTTCCACTAAATCTCATATAAAGACTTGTTGGTAAATGGTTACAATAAAACGCAGTTTCCTGAGGCTGCTGATAGTTATAAAAATGCAACATTCATGAAGTCATGAATGGAAAGAATCAGAAATAGTTCTTGATTCTTTAAGGTCCTCATTAGAGAGTGATATCACAACACCAGCAGTAATTATCCTGCTTGAAACAGCCGTGTGCTGGAAACAGTTTCTCTAACATGGAAACGACATGCAGTTGGCGGATTCATCAGTGTTTAAAGCAGGAATTCTTCACATGAGCCAAACTCTCATATTCAAACCTTCATTACAGATTCTCTGGAACAGACTGAACCAAATAAAACAACAGGGCTGCTGTTTATCTGATAACAAACACCAGAGAGTTACCTTCCACACAACATATAATACAGTGTATTTATTTATGTATTTATGAGATAAATGCACAGAAACAATGTCAAATATAATGAGTCATTTTCTTTAAGTTGGAGGTGTGTTTTATGGAGGATTTGGTATTAATCATTTTTTATTGCGTTTTTATTGTTTATGTCATACACATTCGTTTTATAACATTACAATTTGTTTACTGTTGAAGTGACCAAAATCATCTAAACCTGCAAGAACCTTCCTGGAGAACATCAGATATTCAGAACACAGTAGAGATGTGTATCAGTGTTTCAGAGAGTTTTGAAGATCTGATGTTCTCTCTGTAACACTGATACACATCTCTACGGTGTTCTGAAGATCTGATGTTCTCAGAGATGTGTATCAGTGTTTCAGAGCGTTCTGAAGATCTGATGTTCTCTCTGTAACACTGATACACATCTCTGCTGTGTTCTGAAGATCTGATGTTCTCAGAGATGTGTATCAGTGTTTCAGAGAGTGTTCTGAAGATCTGATGTTCTCAGAGATGTGTATCAGAGTTTCAGAGAGTGTTCTGAAGATCTGATGTTCTCAGAGATGTGTATCAGTTACTCAGAATGTGTTTTGAATTAATTCAGCTGTAATGTATCTCAATTAGCAGGGCACTTGTCATCTTATTGAACAGATGAAGCTGTGTGAGTCTCAATGTGAAATATGGGGTTCAGTGGCAGCCACATCAAACAACTCGCTTGCTTGTTCTCTTTCTCTCTCTCTCTCTCTCTCTCTCTCTCATATTACCTTGATTTACTGCTCTGTCACTTTCAACACATCTTCAGTCTTCTGTAGGATACATGCTGGCAGGATTCTATAATCATCTGTAAAACACAGTGGATGCATTAGTTTTAAAAAAACTGTAAAGCTGTACTGACAAAATGTAAAACTTGAATGTACTGTACTCGCTTTGGATAAAAGCGTCTTTGAGAACTTTGAGAACTTTACACTTTAAAATTCAACACTTTTATACATTAACGAGTAAAGCTTTTAATTAACAGCCACGCAATTTTATAAGCCGACATGCATTAATATACCAGGCCAGAAAACTTGCTCTTTTTACCTCCTGATACACACACGGCGCTTTTTTAGCACACACAAAAAAAGGAAAAAGACTATATCAGGTGTGTATTGATCATACAGACAGAATGATGAGAAGGTTCAGTTCTGTTAAAGTCATATGAAGGTCTGTTGCCTCATAAAGCTCCTCTATGATTAGCATGTTCTGGAAAGTTCAATCATCTGTTACCGGATGATATATATAAATATGACAATATATATAATATATAAATATACAAAACAATTACTTTTATTAAGATTAATACCAATTTGCTTCCGTCATATCATCACAACTGGAGGCAATTTAGAAAAGCAAACCTCCATTTGGTCTCAATTAAAGCTCAGTCAGGGGAAACAATGGCGAGATCTCATTTCTAGATGTCTGAGAAAGTGATGCGTGAAAGTATAGATGCTCTTTTGTTCATTGTTGCGTGTCTTGTTTGAATCTAAAGTTGGCTGTGTGAGGGAGATGTCACGACTCTGGAGAGAAGCAGCTGCAGTCATTTCTGCTGCGTGTGGATTCTTCTGAACGCATGCGAGCGCGTCGCCAATAAAATACATCAAGCGTTCAGAATTGCTGAGACTGTGGTTATGATGAAGGTTTTTAGGTAACTAATCATTCTGGACCCACAAAAAATGGCCGACTGCACCACAACAGCGTGCACTCGAGATCACTCGAGACTGTCCGGCGTGTTGTGACACTAAATGAAGAGACGGGGAGCAATAGTCCAGTTCACAGTTTTAACAATATTCCCCTTCATAACACACATGCTTTTGAATGGCCATTAATGAAAGGTGTAGTTGCCGGCTCTACCAGCAGGGGCGCACTGGACCACACTGACCAAACTCTTCAAACAAGCAGATTTTCTAAAATAAATTAAACTCAGCGCTGCTTGGAAAGAATATTTGTACAAAAGTCCACGATCAATTATTGCCCAGCTCGATTTGTCAAGAGACTCTGCAATACAATGTGACAGCAGCAGTGTAGTGTTCTGTCACACAATACTGCTACGCTTTGGGGAAAAATAACAATACTAAGCTATTGTTCCAATAACAGTAACTTGTTATTGGAAAACTGTATTTGAAGAAAGAAAAACAGCACAGCTACACTAACACGGCTGCAAAATGCGGTTAAATTCACCATAAAATAAAAGTTGCAACACTCTGTGGTGATGCATATGTAAGCAAAACAGCTTTTGGAATGATGAAAAATGTGGAGATTATCATCAAATCATAAAACAGAAGTAGAAAAACAAAGTTTAACTTTTACAGAAGCACATAATCAATGACAGATTTAAACATTATTATTATGAAAAATCTATTTAAAGATCTTTTGATTAGAAATACATTTATATACAAATCTCTATTGTAAAAGCTCCTTTAAACAGTCAGTGTGTTAGCAGACACACCAGCAGGCATGTGAGGGGTTAAAAGAAGCCACTGGACTGCTGGTGACAGTGGAATGTTCCTCTTCTTTTACTGGTTACACGAGTGAGCCGAATTCAGACTTTCACTGAACATGAGAACTGACATGAGTTCCTCTGAACAACAGCTGGATTTATTCCTCAAACTCTCCACTAAACTAAAGTCTGTTTTACTCTTTCACCTCCATTATGGTGCTCAGGAAATGATTCTGTCTTCATTGACCACAAGCTTCAGCTTCTTTTTCCAAATCCCCTTGGCTGCTTGTCTGGGAATGTTGCAGTTTTCCACACGCTCCACAGTTTTCTAAGTCACAGAATAAGGCTTCTGAATTTTCAAGGCTCTTTTTGCACCCGGTTTTAACATCGATCTTGATATTAAAATTAAACAGTAAATACAGGTGTAAATGACATCCAAACTACTTTTAAAGTGAGTCATAACATTTGCAATATAAATCCACTATCATCATACAGAAATACACAGTGAGTGATACACATCACAAGTGCTCAGATATAAAGAACAGACACGAAGAACTGATCAGAATTCATAATAAAGCTGGTATTCTTTTCTGATATTTGTCATTACAGAGTCTAAATGTGGCTCTAGACAGCAGTCTGTCAGTATTAAACATTCTCCTGCTCGTACAGTATTAAACTATTGCACAGTACAGTATTAAACTATTGCACAGTACAGTATTAAAATGATGAATGTGCTTTTGGACAGTTGTGCTTTGGTTTTTAAATAGTTTACAAAAAAAATGTAAGTAAAACATTTCCTAATTTGGGCAGGACTAAAACTTGGCAGGAATTTTAACTACCTGCTTAAAGAATTTTACTGGTACTGGAGCCAAACCTAAAGTGGATTACATAACTTATTACTTAACTACACTTTTACATAAAGCACCTTTCCAATCCATGTACAGTAACTCCAACCACTGTTATGAGTAGAGAGAAAATCACTCTCTAAACCACATATCCTCTCATGAAATACATCAAGATACTGAATTTAAATGTGCTTATAATGAAGCAAATGATTGGCTCATGGGAATGAAAACATCATCAGGTTCTGAGTTCAGAAGCTTTAATAGGGTTTTTTTCTTTTCTGAGGGACTGGAAGTTGTCATGGAAAGATGTTTTTATTAATATTTAAATTTCAGAAGACCATGTGCCAGTATGACTTGTGTTCTCTCCTGGGAAATAATCTGCCTTATAAAGACACTCTTGCAGTTGGACAGATTCATTTATTAGATTATAAAGGTTTTCCTTTCATTCATCTTTATCATTTAGTTCTTCTGTGGAAATGTATAAATACTATTTAAAACACAAATACAGGCTGTTTGAAGGATTTTTTGCATTGTTATATTTTTAATGACATGTCCCCCCAAATTGTCATTACTGTTAGGAAAAAATCTATTTGTCACGTGCTTAACAAGTTCAAATAATAAATCCTTTTTATCTGAACATATCAGTGATGGGATGAGAATGTTTTGTGTTGTAATGCTTACAAATGCTTTAACACACACTTTAAAACACACCAACCAAAGACACGACAGTAAACATGAACATCCAAAATGACTCACAGGTAAAGTGTTCATGAGATTCAAACTCCAGACACAAGAGATTTCCATCAGACAGTAAACGTGTGTGATGACACGACCAAAGCCACAAAGAACCACCAAACGAGATTCTGGACATGAGAAATGACATTAGATGGATCATGAAATTTTACACTGGAAAACATTTTACTGAAAATGAAAATTTACTATTTTTTTGTTAAAGTTTGCGAGATTTTTTGCGGGTGTTTTGCTGGAAAATGAGACAATTAAACAATCCTATCCATGCTGTGACTGGAGAGTAACATCTGATTAGCCGCCTTCAGTTGTAGTTACATGTGGGTGAGATGGATGGCTCTCTCTAGCTAGGTGCCTGCAGAATTATCTACAAAACAGAGTGAAAGGTCCAGCTATGGGAGTCATGCATTTCTGATGGACCTTCCAAACAAAGAGATCTTTAAAGTCGCCTGCAGGCCACTGACAAAGACGTCTGAACAATCTGTAGCATTAAAAGTTCCTCAACATCTGCGGTCTGTTTTGGTCCTAAGTGCTTTCTGGACAAGAAGCTTCTTATGATGCCACGCAACTATTTACCTCAGGGGAAGAAGGAGATCTCCTTCAGAGAGGTCGTGACCTTAGAAACACAGAGTCTGAAAGTACTTTTGTATTTCACCACAGAACAGAGACGCTCACACAGACTGATGTCTTGGCTTCTGTCTCCAGAGTTCATGGATTCTGCTGATGTTACAAATCTGCCACAGTGTCATTTAAATCTGGATTGATTTCTGAGGTTTACATGCTAATTTGCTTCACGTGTTGATTCAGAGATATGGTTACATAGATTAGTGGTGATAATTATTACGTTCAGAAGTATCATTTTTTCCTCCCATCCACTGCAATTTACAAGCCACACAGAAACCACCTAGTAACCACTTACCCTAGCAACGGCTTAGTATTTCTGAGAGAAACTGAATATCAAATGAGAAAAGGCCGGGACATTTTTATTAGGAGTTTAGACTGATACACAACTGCAAATTCACTGGTAAAACTCAAGCTAGTCAACCAGGACTATTCGGAAAGCAAACAGACAAAGATGGACGTCTTCACTATGTATGTGTTTGCAGTTAAACTAGTTTGATATGGTTTTTATTTGTCAATTGTCAGGAGGAGCAGTTAAATCTTACTGGCTAAATTGTTGCATGGCAACACATACTTCAGCCAAGAAGAGGCGGGGTCACAGCGGTCATTATATCTTCATTAAAGATTACGAGTACAAAAATATTGATTAAAAAATGACGCATTAGGAAAGTAAATAGCATCAAATATTATATGACGGTGTTTAATATCAGGGTGAAACAGGAAACCATCTCAGTTATTCAGAAATGAAAGTGCCAAGATTCATCTGCTTTCCAAAAAAATATTATTTGATTTTACTGGCAAAGGTACGTCTTATATCCTGTGAGAACGTCAACAGCTCGGCTTCACACGTAACCTCTTGAGAAATTGAAGAAATCAATTATCATAATGAAAAACAAATATAGCGGAAGAAAAGTGGATTGAAAGGAAAGCTGCGTCGTCTCCCATATAAACATTCATCTTGCACTTCACCTGTCATCATCTTCTCATGCATCAGTTTGACAGCCGCTCCTGATCTGATGAACTGAGCCCCAATGAACTCACTGGCATCAGATGTGATACTCTGTTATTCACCAGATTTCATTCCAAACCTGCTGTATGTTTATCTGTCATAAATCTGCACACACGTGACACAGAGAAATAAAACACAACGCTAAGTGCATGACTGTTACAAAAATAAAAGCCTTTCTGAAATGCTTGTGGTGTATTTCCATGTGAAACATAATATTTATCCCAGAAGATTTTACAGTGGGACTTTATTTTATCCATCAGCATTTGATTGGATAAACATACTTGGTTATAAAATTATTGCCTATATTATTTTCTCTGGCCGCTTGTACATGTTACATCATCTGAGCTCAATCTTATATACGATGATCATAAGCTAGTGTGTTTCCACATAACAAACACAAGCAGTGATGAATGCAGAGCAGCTGCAGCAAACAAACACAGCAAAGCAAACAAACTCTTAGAAACACACACACACGTGTGTAAAAGGTCTTGCTACACTACATATATGCATCATTTGACATCATTAATGCGTTCACTGATATCAGCGCTTGTTAAATGTGAACTGAAGTACACTGAAACACATTACTGTCTGTCTGCACAAATTAAGCTGTGCAAAGACTGATTGTGTAACTCGATCCATTTCTGAAATAGTGTAAAGAGCTTTTTCAAATACAAAGAACCCTTTGTTAAACAGAACAGTTCTAAGGATGTCTAAAGGTTCTTTATAGAACCATACAGGCAGAAATGGTTCTTTTATGGCATCATCATCTATCATCTGTCGTCATCACTAATAGAACACCAGGGGAAGATCATCTGTGTATTTTTATAACTGTTCTGTAGAGCACTCATACACTCCTGTCGATTTCTCGTATGTTGCACATGTGGTTGGAATTAGTGAACTGGCGATACCTCAGATCTGGAATTTTCCTCTGATACATACAGCCAGACAGAGTTCCTCTCATCCTTTCAGAGAGTTCAGAGTGGAAAATCTGTCTTCTGTAATGCTATTAAGAATTTACATCAAACCAATTTAGTTTTTTATAAAGGAAAGAAGTTGATACAAAAAAACACTGAGGCTGAAATTGTCATAGTTATAATAAATTAGGCCAAACGTAACTTTTGCGTGTTTTGTTAATTTAGATTAAAAGTAAAGATTTGAAGGAAATGCTGACAAATGAAGATGCATCTTAAGTATGTTGCCACAGTTGATCTGGACTTAAGCTGCAATAGGACACAGGAACTGACGATGTATGAGAGAGAGAGAGAGAGAGAGAGAGAGAGAGAGAGTGCTCCACATTTCTTTTGTTCAATGTGTCCAAAAACTATTTTTAAAGGAGATTATTTTTACAAAATAAAATTAGCATAGATAAATTCACTGTCTAACAGCGTCGGTTAAACTCAAAACCAACAATATTACACAGCAAAATAAAATTAGACCTGACTGACACAACTATAGAGCAGTATTTCAGCTGAAGACAGTGCTGAGGCAGACAGCCGGTGAGGGTGGTCAATCGGCAGAGAAACAGTAAATATTTCCACTGACATCATGGCCACATCCAGAGCGGAAAACGTTGAAGTCAGTGGATTTACTTCTGCTCTGTGGCGCAGAGATTTCTTCAGTCAGGATCTCTTACGTTTCTAATTAACATCAGCTGCTGGTCTGACCGTATATGAGAACCCAGCACTCGCCTCTCTTATACCTCAACAAAGCCCAAATGCTGCCTTCAATGAGATCAATGATGGTATATATATATATATACATATTACAGCACTTTCCATGAATATGACACATGACTTTTAGCATAAGAGGCACAAATCTCATTTGTGTGTTTATCTAAACTATAATCTATCATAAAATTAACATATCATGAAAATTAGCTTTGTTTTAACACATCAAATGCTTGTAGGTTTGTCAGAGGTCTTACCCTATATTACAATCATACAATAATGTCTACATGTAATACAGTAATGCCTTTATTTCCTGCATGACAGGAAATAATCTCTTTCCATCTCTTTCCATTTTGTCATTTTTTTAGTTTTACTGGAGTTGCTCAGTTTACTGTAAAGTGACTGTAAATGAATACAATACTGGCAGCTTAATTTAGAGAAAAACTATTTTGTTTTCCAGCTGCTTTTGTGCACGTCCAGAATTTTAAGCGAATGCTTTCACCCTCTCAGTGTTGATCATACACTGGCTGTTAATGGCTCTTCAGATCTGCACACACGCCAATCAAATCCTCCCTGTTTAAACTCCTAACTGAAGGTTAACATCAGACGTTTGCTATAAAGTTTTATTGAGTGAAGAGAGATAACTGACCCGATCGGATTTCCATTTGTGCTGCATGTCTGGCCATAATCTTCTGTGTGTCTCTGTAAAGTGCTACATAAAAATTCCATCAAACTCTAGAGGAAAAAGTCATTCAGTCATTCATGCAGAGTTTCTGTGTTAGTTTCCCCTGATCTGATCTGCCCTATAGATCTGCTAAAGATACTTACACTTAAAAATATCTCTAAACATCTTAGCAACCACATAACACCCTGCCAACAATACAGAAAATCTTAGCAACTGCATAACAACACCTTGCCAACCATACCAAACACATTAGCAACCGCATAACAACGCCCTGCCAAACATACACAACATTGTGTGGGAGCATTTTTCCTATACAATATACAAATGTACACCATATACACATTGAGAAAACACATACATCTATTTTTATTCCTTTACTGTTTTATATATTTAGGTTTATCTTTATTGTCATATCGTGTCTGTGCTTTTCGACTTTACAGATTACATAACACACTCTTCAGTCACATGGTAATGCACTTAGTTTACGACATCTCAGTGTTGTTCTGACGTTTGACACTTTCTGTCTACGCAGTGTCCCAGTTTTACTGGTAGCGTCTGGATTGAAAAAGAGCCGCACACAAACTGTCTGAGTGCAGAATTCTTGCCTGACAGCAAAACTCTGCTGGCGGACTGAGGTGATCGCTGGTTCACGGAGGCAAAAACCTCTGAACATGCCAAGATTTATCCCCTCTTACCCCTGACTGTAGTTCTCCAGAGAACACTCAATGAATCTGATGGAAACATGTAACTGCTGCTAGGTGCTTCTGTTGACGCTGCGAGACGCTCAGAACCTGATGCTGTTATTTATCATCTGTGAGGAAATGTGAGTTCTCTACCATGACACTCAGCGGCCCATTTTTAGGGCTGATAAAACTTTCTGAGCAGCATGGGAAGCCTGTAAAACGGCGTGCCGCCTCACAAACGTCACCTCGTGCCGCCTCACAAACGTCACCTCGTGCCGCCTCACAAACGTCACCTCGTGCCGCCTCACAAACGTCACCTCGTGCCGCCTCACAAACGTCACCTCGTGCCG
>JAZGTJ010002099.1:0-45785 GCA_036877575.1 Botia almorhae
CCTGAGGCCAAGCTGGTTGTTTTAATGATCATATGTTTATAACTGTACACATACAACAATGCAGACATCCAGTTTCAGATGTTTGAATAATGTTTGATGAGCTACTATGTTAAAAAATGGCCTTTTAAATTCTAAGTTTTCACTGTGTTTCACGTTCATTTACTCGTGCCGTCCATTGTAATGGACATGAAAATATACCTATAAAAACATGAGTTATCAAAAAAGTTTTTTTTACCCTTTATTTCTATGCTGCAAAGGAGTAAAAATCAACAGGGAAAAAATTTTTTTGCTCAGCAGAAAAAAATCAGGTCTGAAGGGGTTAAACAGCTTCTTTTCTATTATCAAACTTCGTTGGTAGGAAAAACAAAAAAAGTCAAAAACTGCAAAGAGCAACTGTAGGGAAAACACAATTCTAAACGCTGTTTAAGCATTGCTGGGTCAAGTCAGGACCCACAACAACCAAATAACTTCCTAACTCACTCTTAGTTTGTTGTTAGTTAGTATTGTTAGATAATAATTTCTTATCTCGGACACTTCAGACAACATAATCTAAATAACACAATCATTAATAACTCTCTCACCTTCACTTGCAGCATGGCAGCATCTGTTGTTGTCTGTTAAAAACTTTGAGTCTGGGGGAAGAAAAGTCTTGCTGTGATTTCCCTATGCAAACACACGGAGAGTTCACCTGAAATTCAAATCAAATTCATACAACAAACGATGTTTATTTATATGGGGCCCATTCCTGTTTGCATTTATTTGCATATTTTTAGCACATGCTTCCCGATAAACTATGGCAAGCAATTTCTCTTAAGCAGCAAGTGTCAGTTCAAGTATCGTTCTGTATTTATGTCATAATAAGTATCAGAAATCAAATTTAACGGTTTTACAAGCGAACGTCTAGCAAAACACGACTGCATCACACCACACATGCGTTTGTTGGTAAACTCCAGAAACAGTGCGCCATCTTCTGGACGCACAATAACGCAACAGCGATTATAACCAAGCAAAACTATTCACCGGTCGGAAACTTTACAAAACCCTTTATTTAAGAGTGCGTTTCAAATCAGCATCAGTAGAAATAAAGGTGGGATTTATTTTTTATTTTGGTTTGTTTGTTTAATGTGAGTGGTGAGAGCTATCAGCTGCCATTGTAGTATTAAATGTAGCTAGCTATTTAGTAATTTGGAAGAACGCATATATCACGAAACGCTCTTTGTGTGTGTATTATTTTAATAGTGACAATAACTTAATATCAATAACTTATTTAACTGTTATTTCTCCCAAAGTCCCGCTTCTCTCCAGAGCGTCTTTAAGGGAAACCCCTGTAGGTGACACTATTGCTCAACGCATTCTCTATGACGCGTCACCAGCGTAATATACAAACGTCACTGTGTTTTTGGCCATGTAATAATATCCTGATAGGCTTCAGCCTGAACATGCTTTCATTGTAAAATATTAAATATTCAATAATGTTTAATAGCTTGCAGAGAACTGTACATATTATTGTTCCTCCAGTTGCTCATTTACATGATTACAACATGATTTTAAAAAAAAGCAACACATATTAAGAATAAGAAAATAATACACAGTATTAATACTATACACAATAATACACAATATACTAATAATACTAATAATACTAATACTAATAATACACAATAATGCTCTGTAACATAAAAAACAGGTCAAGCCAGCTGTCTTCTTTTAAATTCATCTAATTTACATTTATAATTTATTTACAATTACAACTATTTACAATTAACCACTTTATTCTAAGTCATTTTTAAAGTCAGTTATCAAGAGGACAATCGTGTCACACCTAAAAATATGTGATAAAGGATTTGTGCATTTGTGTTATGGACAGTTTATCAATAAATAATAGTTGTTCTGATTGGATTTTACATAGTTTACAGGCCACATTAGCATCCTTTACAGGCAATTAAATCGTGTGTTTAAACCTGTTCCCTGTGCTCAACAAACTTTAATGAATGTCAGTGATTTACACAGGATGTTTTCATTCCCTGTGGTTGCCTGTGCTACTCATTAGGTTATAATGAGACTTGTGCCACAGCCTCAGAGTCAAAGCTATGAGAAATCTAACCTGCTTTAAGAAACCAAGCTTACATCTGACTACAGATGTCTATTATCCTTTATAATACATATCATACCCAGTTCACCTCACAGATTGTGACATCTTCAGACAGTCTGAGGATTATTGTACTTTGACAGAACATTTAAGAAAGAAAATGTCATTATATAATTCTATTCCATTTGATCTATTATCAATTCTAAAAAAAGCTGCTTTTGTATCCACTTTGTAGAAATGAGCTACATACTTTATGAAGCAGATTTTGACAAAATAGTTAGAATAGCTGGAGCTATTTGGCTGAGGTATGAAGTGAAGGATGATTAACTGGCGCTATTGCTGAGCTAATTACTTATTGATCTTGTCTGGCAGCATGGGTGCGATTGTGACCTTTGAGGTTTGGGCTTTATGCGCGTGTGCTGGTCGAGATTGTACAGGGAATATATTTTGTAATGTGCGCTGACAAAGAGAGTGCAGAACCTGGTTCAACAGCCTACTGCCAAGTCTGAGAGAAATTCTTCAAAGGTGTGTGTGGATAGACACCTAGATGTTTCAAAAGCTCTTGGTCTGTCAAAGAAGGGAAGCTGTTGGAGCCTAGAGTCATTTTACAGAGTTGCAAAACCTGTTATACACTAAATTTATACACTTAATGTCCAGGCCTGTGCAACACAACAAATTTTCTAAATTGATTAGTGGGCTAATTGGACTACAGGAAGTTCTGTTTAAGTAGGTAAGTTCTCCTAACGTTTTCCCTGACCAGATGTGTTTCAGCCTTTAAGACTTAATTATAATTTTAAAAATTAAACTAGATCTAGTTAAACTCACTAAATGACTAATCAGTTGTTGAACATTTGTTGAATGATTAATCAAGCATTTCGACCCAATAAACAGTCAATACTTTTTTGGGACCCCCCTAGTCACATGACCTGAGACAATGTACCCCACTGATAATGACCCTGCCCATCCCTATGAATGACATTGACTATTAAAGTGTCCTCTTATGTCCCCTCTAAAATTTAATACTTTTAAAATATTTTAACCTTGATGTATAAACAGCATCATCATCACAATACATGTCAAAACCGCAATATGATTATTTTGACAAAATCATGTTTTGAAAAATATTTTCAATAATATCAGATTTATCATCTTGAAAATAAATCCTAAATACATACAAATATCCTGCTTAACTTTGCATTGTTGTTGATAAGATACAGCAATGCATGTGTAAAACAGAGAGAGGAAAACATATCGAAACTGTTGGAACAGAACGATAAGAGACGAGGTATATAAAACATGTCTTTACTTTGTCCACGTCTGTCAGCTTTGGCGTTAGTTTGAGGTTAATCTTGTGCCGCCCCTGTCACGTCTGTCAGAGAGGTTAGAGCGATAACCCACAATCAAAGACTGAAACCACCCTCAAAGAAAGATTACAAGCCATCGACTTCAAGCCACTGCACATTCAAGAGCCACAATGGGAGCCATGGCAACATAATGCATCTGAGCTGTGTTTTCCCGAGGTGTTTTTTACATGCGAGTGAGCGGGAGAGAGGAAATGAGGATGGAGTGATGGAGTGATTGCTTCATGCTTCACTGGTGCACACATACAGAGTGTGACAGGAGCAGGTGATGTCATACCTTCTATAGGGAGCATTTGTTGAAAAACGAATGATACAAGCATTTACTGTATAAATGTTGACATTTATAAGCAATGTTCACGTCGCTGGTCAAATTGATGTTGGGTATAGGTCAAAAGGTCAGTGATTAGGTGCCCTCATACATCATGTTGGATAGTGTGTATAAACGCACAAAAAAACAAGACATACAGAAAATATTGCATAGCCACTGAGAGCTTTTAAGGCTTTTTAAAAAATGAAACTTTTAGAGAATATAAAGACTTTAATCATAACATCACAACATCGCCCCCAACATTTAAAGATCTCCAGGAATCACAACTTTTAGCATGTTCCTTTACACTGAGCTGCTATTTTAAAGAAAAAAACTCTTTTACTGTGTACCAAGGACGTTGTTTTGGCCCCTGTGATGAATGAGGCCCATTAAATGCATCTTTACACTGTTTGGTTTGTGTGAGCTGGGGCCCACACTTATAATTTGGTCCGGGGCCCCATAAATTCTGGTGTGGTCCTGCCATGTACTGGCACCTCTATCTAGTCGGTATCTACATTGTTTGGTCAACCTAATACTCTTATCTTGCAGCACTTCAGTTATTTATTGTTTCAATACAGATGACTAATTGCATGTGCTGTTGTTTCCTCATTTGTAAGTCACTGTAGATAAAAGTATCTGCCAACTTAATAAATGTGTTTATTTTACCCAGATTGGAACCTCAGTCCGAGAAACCTGTCAGTGGCTCAGGTCACTGTCGCCACCCCGTTGTGCTCGTCCATGGATGACATCACCGGTAATGAAGCTTAAAAATGCTAGAGAAGTTAATAGGTCATAGCACAAAAGAAAGCAATTATTTAATGCGGTGCAAGAACATAGATATATTTTCAAGAAACTACAAGCTGGTAACCGCCATAGAAACTGAGGGAAGCATTATGTACTCACCCTCATGTTGCCTAAAGGTGTCAAAGTTCCACCATTGGTTGAGACATAATTGCAAGGTCAGGCTGGTTGGGATGCTCAAACAAACTAACATTGTGATAGTGGTACAGGGATTTATTTTTGGGGGAACCAACCTACGAATAGCTTACTTTTAGTCGTCTTTGTTAAATAAACTGAAATAGGAAGTATTTTAAGTATTTTTAACGTCATAAAAATGACACATTTCAGCTTTAATGATTTAATAATATTCTAAATGTAACTTCTGCCCCTAGAAATTACAAGAACGGCGCATTTCTCTCTCTGTCTGCCTTGTGTTTGCAATTTTATTGTTCATTCGTTCAAGCACAGAAAATACAGCTGTTTGTCAGGTGTGATAAAAAAGCCTTTTTCAAAGCCTTTATCTGTCATGCCTGCCTGAACACAAACATGCCTTTGGAATAAAAAACACACATGCGATAGGTTGAAATTCAATTTAGCAGGCAACACAAACAGATGAATAGAAGCGCTGTAGGGTGCAGCCTTAGAAGGGACATTTTCATAGGCTGACTACCCAGGAAAGGTCACAGATTTCCATGCTAATTAGATGAATGCCGCAAGGATCCTCACACACATCCTATACAGATGTTGACAGTAGTATGTTAGTTTGACAATAGCATCAATGTTTGGGAGTAGCTTGCTAATGTGAAACTAATATGCTCATGTGACAGTAGTATGCTCGTTTGGCAGAAGTATGCCTGCTTGACATAGTATGCTAATTTGACAATAGTGTGCTAATTTGACAATAGTATGATCATTTGACAAAAGTATGCTTGCTTGACAGTAGTGTGCTCTTTTGACAGAAGTATGCTAGTTTGACCATAGTGTGCTAGTTTAACAGTAGTATGCTAATTTGCCAAAAGTATGTTTTCTTGACGGTAGTATGCTCTTTTGACAGCAGTATGCTAGTTTGACAGCAGTGTGCTAGTTTAACAGGAATATGTTCGTTTGACAGTAATGTGCTTGTTTGGCAGTAGTATGCTCATTTGACAGTAGTATGCTTGTTTAAAAGTAGTATGCATGTTTGACAGTAGCAAGCTAGTTTCACAGTAGTATTTTGCAGACAAAGGTAATGAATATGACACATTTGCATTCCTAGTATTGCTGCACTTAGTGTACATAGTGACATAGTGTACTGCAAAAGCCCTCTTTGCATGAGTTAGCCATTAGCTATGGTACCTTTAAATTTGTTTTCTGTGAGTCTGAAAACCAGACGCCATTTCAAAATCGATCCAAGTGACAGACAGCAGAAGAGTGAATGATGTCATTTTGCATGCAGATGTCTGTGGTCGTGTCAGTTGGGTACATGAAAACATACTGAACTGAGGAAAAATAAGCGGTGCATATCTAAACTGAGCATTACGCTGAAATAAATTATTCAATAAAGAAATAAATGGTAAAAAAATATTTTATCATTACCCGGACTAAAACCCCAAGAATGTTATAATATAATAAAACAAAATGACAAGAAACAAGAAATATGAGAATGATAAAAAATACAGTTCAAATCATAAAACCTACTGATTTCTGACAACATTCAGGAAAGGCACTTTGATGCCTTTTACAAATGGTTAGATTGACATTATTACATTATTTAAAACCATTACATATTCTGACTGTCAGTACAACTCATCACAAATCACTTCTGCAAGCAAGCGAGTTCATAATGTATATATATATATATATATATATATATATGCGAGGTAATATGTCACTGGAATATAATGCAATATAAACATTGGAATTGTTTATACTTCCAAAAACATACTGTTAATGTATGATTGTCTTCAGAGCTGATAAAAGTGTATGAAAATCTTTACAGCGTGACATGAAAGCTTTTGAAAATCTTTCTATATGTCACACTAAAAATGCAACTGATATCCAGTCAAAGTTTTCATGGCTGACAGCTCTAGTGAATGATCTCCCTTAGCAAGTCAAACTAATGATAAAAACCTTTTTCTCTCTTTGCAAGTTTCTCTTACTCTGTTTTTTTAAGGATACAAACTGACAGTTACACAAATCAGAAGGTTAATAAAAGAATATGCTAACTAAAAATAGCGTATTCACATTTACTCAGAACACTTTTCAGTGGTCTAGATACGTCTCGGATCCCAAACAGAACATTGCGTATGTGTTAAAGAGAAATGGCTAAAAACAAAAGAAAGACTTAAATTGTAAACCAATGCATAGTAGGACACTTAGCATGACATTTAGATGAAAAACAGAGAACTGTTTTTCATTGCTAAAGGTTAATGGTTGTAGTTTGGAGCATTAGGAAATCAAAGTTATTTTATATTAGTTTACGTAATGTAAGTAAACAGATGTCGTCATTAAATTATTTACTGTAGCTTGTTACCATGACAACTTCCGCTTAAGGTTTATCCATCCAGTCCCTAACACAGGGGGACTAACACAGATAAACATTCACAGACAATTTAAAATTCCACCTAATCTGTGTGTTTTTGGGAAATCGGAGTGGCAACACACAAAGAACATTCAAGCTCTCCACAGAAAGGCACCTCGGTCAAAAAAACCAAACCCAAACCTTCTTGCTGTGAGGTGACGGTGCAACCCACTAAACCACTCTGCGCCTCAACATTAAAAGGGATAGTTTATTCAAAAATGAAAATTCTCTCATGTCTGAGATTTTAAAGCTAAAATACATCCATCCATCACACAATAAATTAATATGACTCCAGTGCTAAATTCAAATATGGTGGCATGTCTATAAAGTCGTCATATGCATTGTGACAAAAACCAATGGGATTGTATGTTAGTGACGTGTCACCATATTTGAATTAAGCACTCTGATCTGTTTACATGGATATGTGATGTATCGAATGCTTAATAAGCTTAGTAATAAGCTTACAATATTAATCATTTTCACAAACATTTGACTTCAGAAGACATTAACCCACTGGAGTCATATGGGTTACTTTTATGATTGATAAATTCTTGGAGCTTTAAAATCTCAGATTTTCAGCTGAAAAAGACATATACACATAGGATAGCATGAGGGTGAGTAAATTATAAGAATTTCATTTTTTTCATTTTTAGGTGAATTATTATTATTGATTTTAATGATGAATAAACTATAGCTACAGAAACAATTGAAAGCGTTGGATGATGGTGGTAAAAGTATGTGATGTCCACTTTTTGCTAAAATTGTTGACCAACCAATATCATATTTTCTTAGTGTACTGCTAAGCAGGTTAAAAAAAATGGAAAGCTCCCTGAAAGCTCCAACTGATGAGAACAGAAATGCTGAGGAATAGCAGATAAGATAAACATAACTGGTTTGCTCTGCATGACTTTATGACTCATTCTTTAAGAAGGGATTTGTTCTATCTCTTGTTTAATCTGCATTTCACGCTGGCTCAAATATTCTCTCAGCCTGAAATATTTGATAGCCTGAAAGTTTAATCTAAGCTTAATTCAGTTAAAATTAGAGTTGAATAAATTAATAAAGTTTAACTTTCAAATTTCACATCTGTGATGGAAATGTGTTGTCCAGTTTTTACCCTCTGACATTTCTCTCACCTCATCCACAATCTTGGATTTGTATTGTATTTCTGACCTTTTTTGAGCTTGATGCAATGAATTCTGGGATTGACTTTGCCATGAAGGGCACATAATGTGATACCTTAAGTTTCCTATCTTTTAAAAGAGCCTTCTTGTCGTTTGCACACCTACTGGATGATGCTTCAAAATGCTGCCGTTTGCTGCTCTGGAAAAGACCATTTACAGTATTTACATTTTCCATCTAAACACTATGATTCTTTCTAAACTGATATTTCAGATTTCACAGGCTGAATCTTCTCTCCAGCATCAGAACCTTTGACATTTTCAGAATTATTGAATTATTAAATTCACCTCTCTTCTTATTTGAAAGTCCTCAAAAAAGGAAATCTCTTTTTAAAAAGATATCAAAATTAATTGGAAAATGGTCTGGTTCTGATGAATCATAATCTTATGAGTTCAATACTAGAAAGCCCTGTTTAAAAACTGAAGAATTACATTTACATTTAGGCATTTGGCAGATGCTTTTATCCAAAGCAACTTACATTGCATTATACTACACATTGATCACTATACATTAAGTATGTGCAATTCCTGGGTTCAAACCCATGACCTTGGCGTTGTTAACGCTATGCTCTAACCACTGAGCTACAAGAAAGCTGACTTGAATTTACATCCAAGTCACGTTACGTCCCTATATTTCGAAGCGGAAATTGCCGGCTCACTGAAAGGTCATATGGCATAGACTTGTCATTGTGTGTATATTGGAAGCAAATTCCTTTTTGTCCTTTAGAAAGGACAGGGCAGATTCCTGTTTTCCTGTCTAGTGTGTGAATTTCGTCAGTTATTTTAAAGTATCAGTGATGCTACTTCCTGTTTGTGACCTTTAACAGTAATTATTTCAAAAATGATACAAAGAAGTTTACTGTAAGAAACACTGTCAAAATGACAATTGAGTTGTTCCCTAATAAAAAAAACAACAACCCAGAAACACAAATATGCAGAATAAGAAATACAATGTAAAAACAATAGATAGATAGAAACTCTTTTGAGACTCATTTCCTGTATGTTCTATCTAACCCTACTTCAGGCTGAGGGACCTTCTCTTTACTGGTCCCATATTGATTTTACTGTATTTGTGTCATTATGTGATTGAATCCATGTTATATTATCTTTTTCATTTTTTTCCACTTTCTGTAATCCAATATTGCCACAGCAACACAATAGACTAGGACCAAAATGTGTTTAGTTTTGTCGCCTTTAGCTTTTAAAGCCACAGGCCTCAATCCTGCAATTAAAATATCTATTTGTGACACAACATAATAGTCCACATGCTCATTTGGTCAAACAAGAGAAAAGCATTATTGGTCCAATTACACAAAGTTCATTTTCTAAAATGACAAAAACAAACCCACTCATGCCCTAACGTTGCTTTACTGACATTATCCATAATCAAAAGTAAGAAAGGCAAATAAAGAAAGGCTTTAACAGGAAATGATAGACACATTAAGTAATTTAGCCCCAATCTTTCTTGTTTTTTACCTGTGGATAATGAGGAGACGTTAGGAACATTCTGGCTAGACAGAAAGCGAGTGGGAGGAAACCATTCACCTCATCTCCTGAACAACAGTCCAAGCCTTCACATGAATGATAATAAACCCCTTCACAGAAACCTCAAGAAAAACAACAGTTCTTTAATTTGAACAAAAACGGCTTACACTTTAATTGTGTAAATCTGAGCACGGTCAGAAGAAAGCACGGTACCTCACCCAAGTATCATGAACTATTAATTGACAATAATATTTGACATAATTTATTAATTTGGCATTCCTTTACAAATATACCGTTGTTCATGTTAACTATTGAGTTGACTTAATTAGTTATTATGATAACTGATGTTAACAAATACAACCTTACTGTGTGTGTAACAGCTGCTGGATTAGTATTGCTGTATTAGTAACGTCAAATACAAAAAGTCCTGTTTGTATTGGAAAGTGCAGGGTCAGCTGCTTGACTTTTATTCTGAGCATTTTCAGTTTGTATTTGTGTGATAACAATGTACTCAGCTGTCAAACAGAGTTCTGTGTTTTCCACAGGAAAAGCAGAGCGGTAAACTCTCCATTTCGCCAATCCACACTCCACAGGCTGGAGAATCCGAGAATCCCTTGAACACCCAACATTAATCTGAACAGAGACAGGGAAAAAAACAGCGTCTGGCCCCAGGTGATTTGCTGAGTTTTTAAAGCGGTTGTCTCGCATGTAGCTGGAGACAGAACAGTCCGTGATTTTGGAGCGGCAGTGAAAATAATGGATACTGGGGCGGTGGTGGTTAGTGTTGGCACACGGTGGGAGGCTGAATGTGTGACCTCCGCTCGGTCTGGCAGTGGGGAGAGCAGAGCTTTTGACAAGGTGTAGTTTAAATGATGTGCTCTAATGAGCTTTAATGAAAGAGGGCAGACAGATGACAAAGAGGCAGAAGAGAGGAAATCACGTCCGTCTGGGGCTAAACGCATTAGCGAGATTATGGCACATTAAGAACTTATTGTAGTGTGTCATCTCTTATGTCGAGACCGCAACACAACCACCCAACACAGAGGACGATTTTATTGCTCGACGGTTACCTTTTCTCAATAGACTTTAATAGGATTGTTACATTTTATTTCATGATTATTTACATCAGAATTATGGCTCCAAATTTCTTTAGCACAAATAAAAATAGAGAAAAACATTACATTCCCAGTAAATAACTGCACACTGAATTTGTGGACTGAACATGTTTTCTGTGGTCTTATGCGTTAGTGGTTGGTATTAGTTTTGCGGACAAATAATCTTTTCTGTTCAAAAGTTTCTTCAAAAAGTAAATGCATTTATTTATTTTAATGGATGATGTGGAATGGATAATAAAAGAGAAGCAATGGGTAAGTGCCCAAGCATACATAGAAAATCCTGGTGGTCATGTGTACCTCCAGGAAGTGCAGGGCTGTAATGCTAGCAAAGGGAGGCCACTGAAAAACAAGATTATTTCTTTTTTTCTGACCACAGTTTGTGACAATGTTGAGCTCTTTCCTGACACACAAGACAAACATTAATAAGTTCACAATATTTCACAATAACAAGTTGTATTAGACGAGTGTTGACGTCTGCCTGAGTCCAAAAAACTTTTTCTAAAAAAATACAAAATCTACAATATTAATACCTCACACAGGAGGAGGTCAGTTGTTTATCTCTTGTTTTTAGCGAGTAGCTAAAACTAAACTCCACACAGTGTGAAGCTGATGGTTCACACTGGGTAACTGAGCACAATAACAAGCCAGTTTTAAGGTTCATCCAGGCAGAACAAGAATTTATGTTACTTCCCTGGAAACATAATAATCGAGGAGAAACAATGAAGCTCCATAGCACTTTTATTAGTGCTTCAGTACTTCTGTTCTGCATGGATGAATGTGTTGGTTTGAAGAATCCCTATGGTTACCTCAGCCTTACTGCGGTAAAACAGAGTTGGCCAAGAATATGGTTTTAAACAAGGTTTTAGACAATAATTGAATTTAAACAGTGTTTTATTTGATTCTGGCAGATACAGGTGGCTAGTGGGGCGTAATAGAAATTTCTAGAAGCAGATGTGTTTGCCCAACTACTGCTAAACATCTTTTTTTTTAAATCAAGCACAGACTCTGATTGGTCCAACATTACAGCAGCATGTGGTGCAGGTCAAATCAAGTTCTAAATGTAATCAAATTATGAACATTCCAAAGGTATGATGCTTGAGTAAATAAATAAATAAAATATTGAGTTTGTGCACTTTTTTTAACTTTTTCAGCCATATCTTCCTCACAATTTTGCAAATACTACATTAGTTAGCAATAAATTCAAGGAAACATAAGTTTGTTAAAAAGCTGAAGAATATTTCCTTGATTGTCCATTGGATAAGGCCTACAAAAAACACTTGTGCTTTTTACCATGACAAGTAATATCTTACACAATGTAGACATCCGTATGCTATTAGCTGTTCATACAACAAATAGTTTAAGTAAAAAAAAGACATCAGCCAAATACATAAATGAAAACGCAACTTTGGAAATTTGTTCATGGCTCCTCATAAGGAAAAACAAACACTAATCATACTACAATCAGCCTTAATACAAATTGTTAAACCATAACTGCTGCTCAACAATTTTTGATGTTAACTACATTTGCAAAAAAGCAGATTAAATGTGAGAGCCATGTTCCCACTTACCCTCTGAAAATCCAAACAGATCTCATTTTGCACCGACATCACCCTAACATCCCACATCAGAGACTGATGTTTACTGTGGAGATTAAATCGGAATGGAACTGAACTTCTGGGAGGAAAAAAATTGATCACATATTTCCTTCTTTATCCCTTTCTCATCAATGAGGATTTTGAAAAGCAATTAAACCTGTGCAGAGGGCGGGAACTCCAATGCTGATCACGGTAACAGACCTGAGGGAATCTGACAGGTACATGGTAGAGCAGCCCAGAGTTCAGCTGCCATCTGCTGCACACTAATTAGCCGAGCAACAGTGACAAGGTACATTAAGAGTTCTGATGGAGGCTTCCAGACAGAACTCAGATTTTAAAAACCCTGGACAGTCGCAGGCCCTCGAGTCACTTCTGCATTCACTCCAGGTGCGATCATTGAGTGACATCCGTCACATTGTTTAAGTAACAAATCTAATCAATCGACCAGACTTTCAGATCCCACAATACCTCCTGGTAAATATTTGCGTGTTTATTGGCTTGTAATGCATTGTTGTTCTCTCAGTGTATTCCTCTGATGTTAACATGCATGAGAGCCTGTTGCTGTTGACTTGTTTTGAAATTGAAATTCATTCATTTTAGTTGTTAGCTCAAAGAAGTGAATCAATTTAGAACATTGCCCAGAACGTCAGAACCATGATTATCACAGCTGATATTTTCACATAATAAACTAAGCAATAAAATGCATTACTATAACATCACAGCCAAATGTGGGATGTTTATACAGAGCGAAGAGCACTCAAACAAAAATTATTGCTCTAATAAAAATGTTACTTTTTCAAAATGACTTCTGCCATATGACTGACAGCTGTGAAAAATAAAATGGTAACCTACAGTGGGACCACCAACATGCTTGTGTGATAACTAATTTCTCATCCTTTCTATCTTTTTAATCTTGTGCTCTCTATTAATCTATCTGTCTCAAGCATTTTTTATCCTAGGAGGACAAGGTTTGGCTGGTAAGCAATTACTATTACGCATTTAACCCATGCTGATAGTTGTCATTACTACACCATTTAAACAATATCATACCTATACCATACTCATAGCTGTTATTTAGTGACAAACGTAATGTATGTCAGGTGATGGGTATTATTATTAAAATGTTAAACATTAACATTAAACAAGTCATGCTTGTGCTGGTTATGAGATTTCGAAAACAAAGCCAGGCACTTCAACACATAAATCGAATGCTTCAGGATCAGCCATTTTTTACTGTGAAAGTGCAGCTTCTGATATCATTAAATTTTTTGGATAGCTTTGTTTTTGTTGTGTGTGTGTGTTTGTGCAATGTGAGTCACTTTGTATGAGAATTCATGAGTCACTTGAACATAAACACGTTTCTCAGTTTAAATGCAAATCAGAGAGGCTCAGAAATGCAGCACAAGAGTCTTTGTATAGTAACATACAGCACTTCCACCTACAGGGTCTTGATTTAGTTATTCTAATTACACACAGTTCTGAGACAACACATATATAGCGCTTAATGTATAACAACCTAAAAGTCAGGATCAATGTGTGTTTACTGTAGCTCAATGTGTAGGGCATTGCACTATACCAAGGTCATAGGTTTGATTCCAAATGAATGCACAGACTGATAAAGTATACCCTAAATGCGCTGTAAGTTAATTTGGATAAAAGGGTCTACAAACTTATGAATGTAATGTAAATGTAAATTAGCTAAGAAGTCTTTGTCGTTTCATAACCTAAACCATTTCAACCTGGTAAACATGCAGATCGGGGGAAAATCTGAGGTTAATGGGTAGCTTCTTTGCAGGAATGTATCGGGGTTAAATGTGTAAATGAGTTTTGAGGCCTTAATGATCCTCTGGACAGGTTAACTCCTCTCTCCTGGCGCCAGTACACTCTACCTTAACTTTAAATAATGTCCCGGCATGTCCTTGATCAAAGTTCCTCTGAACAATGGTAGATCATTATCTTATACATCCCACACGTATTATTTGCAATAATACCATTAGCATGTCTTACATTTGTTCTGTGTTTTTATAATTAGTCTTCGTTTTTCTGTGTAAAGCTGCTTTGAAGCAATGTAACATTGTAAAAAGCGCTATATAAATAAAATTGAATTGAATCATGTGGAGTTGTTTCTGGGTGGAATGTTTAAGAGGGATTTTTGCTAACCTGCTCATGAAAAATAAAATCTTAAATAAATAAAGTCTTATTATTTTAGTGTAAAAATATATATATTTTTTTCATATAACTGTAATTATTTTGCTCTTTTTTTAAACTTGCATATTTTTGACAAACCATGCAGGTGAGTCACTTAAAGCATAGTGATAAATTACTAAATCAAAATACTAAAAACTGTAATGATTGTATACATTATTATACATACATTATATATATATATATATATATATATATATATAATATATAATGTAATATAATGGTTATATTTTATGATATATATTTGTGACTTATTTGTAAGAGTGCAGAATTACAATATTTACACACCAACACAAATGTTTATCAAAATGTATCAAATGTTTAGTGAACATTTATTTTGCATTATTTTAAGGGCTCTTATAATTTACGGTAAGTGTACGGTAATTTGCATTGTTATTAATTTGTGATACTGTAGATGGGGAAGGGAGACAAAAGCACCGATGACAAGTTACAGTTAAAATACAGTTAAAATCTGTCTTTTAAACAGACAACACCACATCTCTCTCTCTCTCTCTCTCTCTCTCTCTCTCTTCACACCATGTGTTGGGATGCACTCAGGCAGCTGGTGAGAGCTCCTGACAGGCTGTGTGTCCAGAAGAAGGGAGAGCCTAAAGATCACAGATGGTTCTGCTGCTTGTTTCTCTCCCCGTCATAAAAATGTCAGCCGTCCTCACAGTCTCCATCGGTATCCGCCCCCGCCTGCTTTGTCACAGACATGGCTTGTGTAAATGGGGCTCTGAGTGCACCAAACAAATTCTGATTCAAGTCTAGCCCCTGTCCTCCAATCCTGGCTTACTGTTGAGTGCTTTTACAACATGAAGTTGGACGTAAAAACAGACGCAGAGTCTGGATGGAAGAACACTGTTATCACTTCTTCCCCTCTGCTTTTATTGTTTATTAATCAGTAGCACATAGTAAAGACTCAGATGGCCATTTTTAGAGGGACCACATGTTAGACAGACCACACTTAGTGAGGTGTTAGAGTCATTTTCTTCATCTGATGCTCCTCTATTAAAGAAAATTACATGATAACAGACAGTTGGTGGATGAGTTATTGCACAATGTTCCACTGACAGCAAGAGAGAGAGAGAGAGAGAGAGAGAGAGAGAGAGAGCCCAAGTGTTCCGGGTCTCTTGTGCAGTGTGATTGACGTGGCCCAAACTTTTAATTCTTTATTCTTTCTGCTGGACTTTTCTGCCTTGTTTCAATTGGGCTCAATCCCAGGCTTGTTCTTGAATCATTATTTCTGTGCTGACAATGATTCTTTAGCCTTTAAAAAATAAAAAGTGATTTAACATTATTAGTCATCAATAAAACATAAAGTCATCAATAAAAACAGCATTTGGAGGCAGTTTTTCTACCATAATGGATGTAATTTAATGTAAAACAGATTATTCAATTTGAAAATTGGGCAAGGCTTGAGCAAGAAATTGGATGGTACAAATGGCCACTACATACCAGAATGTTATGTGTTAGTTTTAATACAAATGAACATACAAAACCACTGGGACATAAAAACATTAATAGTTGAGGAAACAACCTTAGATTTTATTCAAATATATGACATTTTATAAAGCAGAGTTCTAACCCTAGCTCTAGTTTAAAGCTTACATCCTAACCTAGATATCCAAATTAAGAGGAAAATTAAACTCCAGCAAAAGAGAATTAAACATAACTTGGACATCTCTCATCAGGAGCATATCACTGAATTGACACACAACTTTCTGTATCCATACACTATTAAGAAAAAAATATACTGGTGTATTTATAGCTTCTACAGGGCCTTAGGGGCAATTAGTGTCTATTCATGAATGTCTAATCTCTTCATTTCTGAACAAATGAAAGATTCTTCTGCACTGTTAGCTGGTCGAGTTTCAGGACTATTGAAATGTGAAGACTATTACATTTAATGGCTGGAGAGTATTCGGGCCTGTTAAAAAGGGAATAGAGCAATTTGCTGTCTTGAAAGTTCATACATATTCATAGTTACATTGGATGTAGTCGATTAGACTGGACCAGAATCCAGACGTGATCAAAATTCAAATCTGTTTTGATTGGTATATTCCCTGCATAGATTAATCATAATGCTTTTCAATCTGTTCACACTGTTCAGGATTTCCATAAGAGCAAAAAACAGAAGCACATTGGCTTTCCTGCATCACACATAACAGGACAGGGGACTTATTTTCCAGCGTGAGTCACTCCACATGCCCTTTTCATGGGCATTCCGGTGACATCCCTGTCATAGCAAGGCTTCCCTGGTAACAGAGGGAGGTTATCTTGGGAAAAAGGACCAAAAAGGACCTGGGGCTTTGTGATGTATTTTTAATCCGTTGCACAGCGGGTAGAGGTCAGAACAAGAGAAATAAGCATGGAAAAGTTAGTCTAATGATCGACTAGCTTTTTAGAAAACTTTACACTTTAAAAAGAGCTTCACATTAAAGAAGAGAAAGATAAATTCAAAGGTCACAGTCAGAACTGAATGAATATTTTATCAAAGACAACATTTCATGACATTGTGTCAAAGAAATACACGCAGACTTTGATATTTGCATTTCCTAGCCGATCCCCTGAAACGTTGTTAAACTGGTTTTCATTTTTATTCAATTCCCATTTCAATTTATTTCTCATGTCATGCATCAAACTCTCTCTAGTTTAAATATACACTTCACTTTATGAGACACTGTGACTTTAGATCTGATATTCACAAGCTTAGATTCTTTTGTCACATACACAAGTTGAAATATAATATAATATAATATAATATAATATAATATAATATAATATAATATAATATAATATAATATAATATAATATAATATAATATAATATAATATAATATAATATAATATAATATAATATAATATAATATAATATAATATAATATAATATAATATAATATAGTGTGTAGTGTATACGTAATGTATAGTGATGTCATATTTGGTGTCATGGAGTCATTTGGCATGTCAGTGTTCGCATTTCAAGTCCAGATGCTGAGAAAAGCTTCTACAGAGTTTTTTGGGCCAGCTCTGAGATTGTGGTAACAATAAGCCCTTAGTGTGAAGAGGCTTTTGTGGAGCGTCTGGGTTTTTTAACAATGTCCCTGGCCTTTTCACAAACTGATTTATCCCAAACTTATTTCCTCAGTATGAATTAGAATAAAGGGGCTGTCACACACAATTGATATAAACAGCGACCTTCTGTTCAGCCCTTTTGCATTAGTGTAACAACAATCAAATAGTCAACATTGTGTTTTCTGGTGCATATATTAATCCTAACCTGGTTTAGGTTAAGGGTATGCCAAACATATAAATGGAAAAATCATTTTTGTCCAATGCAGCTGTAGCTTGTGTTAAATAACACATTTTCTACCAAGACTTTTCATTTGGTGTGTCTGGTTTGTGACCTTTTTAACAGCATTAGCAGAGTTTACAGAACTTCTGTGTTATGTATTCATGAACACTAAACGTTAGAGGTGATAGAGGCAAATGTCATACAGCATAAACATAAAAACGAATTATCTTGGATCAACATGATTTTGAGCTATCAGAGAATTAGATCACCTCTGCTCAGTCAGGTATTTCCACAGAGGCCCCACAAGCACAAACCCTTTGATTTTCATGCTTCAGTGGGTAGCCATACAGATTTACTTTATCTAAATGCATTTAACTTTCCTGTAGCTTAACTGGTAAAGGATCGCACCAGTAAAGGTCATAGATTCCATTTCTGCCAGATGTATAAATGTTAATTAGGACATTCTATTCTGTTGTTTTAATAAACAGGTAATTATAATTACCAGTGGTTGACCCTAATCTAACAGAAAACATTTTGCATATCATAAAAAATGATATATTTTACACTTTAAATGGTTTTAACAAATGGGGACAGCCCAAATGTCTGGTGACACATTTGTCTGTAGAGATATGTTTCTCTCACACACTGGCTTGTTTCACTACTTTTAAGGACGGCGTCAAAAACTTGGATAACTAATACACACACACACCATCTGACTCACTGACTCTCTACATATATGATATATTGATCACATCTGTAACGCTGATGCAGAGGCATGAGGATCCATGTGTAGCAGTTTAATCAATATACAAACAGGCAAGGGTCAAAAAACAGCAAACAACAATATAAGAGGCGAGGCAGAATCACAAATGGTATATCAGGCGAGGGTCGAAGTAGGTGGCAAACAATCATGAGCGTTTAAACAAACACTGTCCAGGGCAGGCAGCAAACAATCCAAAACGTAATCCAAAGCGAAGTCAAAAGGCAGGCAGCAAACAATCAGAATAACCATAAACAGTCCAAACATAACCAGGAAAACAACAGGGAAATAACCGCTCTGAAATGTACGCAAAAAGGCAATACAAGACATCGCAAAGAGTCAATGGAGATCTGCCATTTAAATAGTCCCGCTAACGAGATCCATGTGGCAAACAGGAAGTCATCAGCAGAGCGCGTGGGTCCATGGGAGTTGTAGTGTGAATGGATTCAATACTCAGATGAGGGCTCCCTCTGATGGCACAGTAACAACATCAGGGCAATCAATTAAATAATCTTCTTATTTTTAGCCTCTGGAAGGCAAATAGGTGTCTCTAACTGAAACAATGAGAAGAATCTATATATTTGTGTATTTCCTGCTCTTTGCATTATAAATATAGAGTCCAGTGTGATGGTAATTTATGTTAATATTCAACGGTTAACTGTTACATTTACATTACATTTGCAGAGTAGAATACATTATATTAGAGAGTTAAGACTTGTAGTACTGCCACTCTGTGAAGCTGTCATTAAAATATTGTATTTATACAGTATATGTCTGTTTCCATTAATGACTCATTAATGACTTTAATGCCATTGAATGATTGACAGCCGATTTAAAGTTGATGATAAATGACTGTGTGTTTATATTCTAAACCACATTTTGTTTAAATTATTTTTATACATGTAACAATCTTTTTATTGTTTAGACGATTATGCTTTATCCCACCCCTCCCAAAAAACATAAATAAAGCAGCTGGTATGATCACACAAATATGAAAACAGTCACGCAGTGTTTGTCACTGTGTAATTATATTATTAAATACTATGAAAAACAAATTAACAATATGCAATCATGTGTAATCATATAATCAATCGCCCTGCTGCTTTGCTGTAGCAATTAATTTCATTTACAATGCAAAATGAGTAACATACTGCAAGGTGAAATGTTACTAATGGCACACATTAAATGTAGATTAAAATACCCTTATGGAATGATATGCTACATAATGTGTCAGGTTTAATAAATATGTATTATTATAACATACTGTACCAGCAGGGAAGCATTAACTGAAATATATCTGAAAGCAGAAATTACAGGGTGGTGAAATGGCAGTAAGTGCATCACATTAAACATGAACCAAAGAGCCAGAAGATGGCGGAACCATAATTTTAGACCAAATGGTTTGAAAGTTATGAACATTTTTACAAGCAGGTAGTTCTGAAACATCTCGAGGATCATCAGACCATGGTCCCCATACAACCTCACAGTATTTCATTTCAATATGCATCACTATGGACATCACCAAGACAGTCCATTTGCTGTTTGAGGCCTTGCTGTTAGCTGTATTCCAGAGTTCTTGGAGTTTCTTGGTAAGATATTTAATGGTGGACATTTCAAACTAGTGGAGTCAACTGGCTAGAAATAGAATTATCAGTGTAATTTTAAAGGGTTTAAGAGATCCTCCCTTATTATCGGGCCAAATTAGCTACTTTTGACCCTACAGTTATATAGACTGACATTAAATCGAATAGTAAAGAATAGTAATACAGTAAGAGAAAGAAAGTTTTTAGGTATTCCGCCTTTACACCAATCTGGGAGCAGCATCTGGCCCAGCCGCTTCGTCTAATTCATTAGTTGAGGTGGAGGTGTAAAGGATGGAAATTATGCTGACAGCTTCATTAGCTACACTTAATCCTTCTTTTATTTTCTAACAGACTGACAGACGAGAAGACCAACATTAAGAGGTCAGCTTCAACAGACAGACAGGCAGACAAAAACAATCGTTGAACTGCGTCAACTCAAAGTAACTCAGTGCTTCCACTTCACAAACACTAACTAAAACCCTGCAATAATACCAACATTGTTTTTATTATATACAATGAAACTGAATCAATGGAGTCCCCAGAGAGGAAGCAATATTCAGTGTAAATATCGTATTAGACTGGGGTATGTGTATAATAGCAGAACTGCAGGATATATTAGCAAAAGCCCATTCTCGCTATTTTCATCTCCACAAGCTTTTGCTCCCCTTTCTCCACATGCTATATAACTCATTTACACTCCATTACAATAGGTAAATACCCAGAGGGGCAATGCAATTCACTGTTCAAATGTCACTTTTTCCATCTTTTAAGATTAATATCAGCATGTGTTTTTCAAAAAGCATTTTAAATGCACACTATTTGTGAAGTAAACTAGTCTATTCACTTGTGGTTTAAATGTGTGAAACGTTGTATTATATACACCTCTTAAAGTCCCAGCAAGATTTACATGCCCTTCATTTACATTTATCAGATCAGTACCTTAAACTTCATAGTTACCCATTCTGGAACATATGGCTAAATATGGTTTCAATATGGCCGCTCCTCCTCTGAGTGCTGAAAACTGGAGTGACACTTGTATACTAGAACCACTTCTCTACACACACAAAAAGGGTTTAGGGGATTTACTCCAATTCAGTTATCGCTTCTAATACTTTGCAGTGTGAATGCGGCACCTGTCAGTTTTAAGTAATTTGGTCCACCTTTCTTATCTTTGTGGAAACCAAAGGATCTTTATAGAAAAGCATATTAATACTTATAATAAACAAAAATAATCTCAAACTTTCTCAGTTTGATTTCTAAACTAAATATAAGTGACATCAAGTACTATTGATCTCTCTGGTGATAAAGATACACCTGCTCTGTTTTTTGCTCAGTTTTTTTCCACTGGCAGTTATAACAGGTGTTCTGGTGATTGAGCCCAATCTTATGAAGCTCACTCACAAAGCAGCAGACGAGTTAAAAGCTCAATCTCTCTCTCTATTTCTGGTAAATGGAGAGACGATTCAGAGCAATCAGCAGTAATGGCAGATTCACTGTTTCGTTTCATGTCAATGAGACTTTTATGAGTGACTGAGCATCCATTCAGACACAGAGAGAGTACATTTGTTCTAAAAATCTGTTAAAATACTTGTTTTGAAGTAAACTTTGTCCAGGACTTTTTTAGTATTATCTCCAGCAATATATTGTCTCCATATATATCCAGAGATTAATAGAGTATAATATGGCCCCTAAATCTGCCCCAGGTCATGTGTCAAATGAAGATCCACTAAATCTGAATATTGCTTACCGAATAAATGCATAAATTTTAACTGCGTGCACATTTATTTCGTTCATTTAATTTGACGCTTCATGCTTTTCAGCATCAAATTCTGAAGCACCAATTTGAAACGCCATTAAGTGTTAAGTGTTCTGGTTTTCATGATAGAAATGTCCAACAGGATAAAAAGAGTCATAAAAAATATAGCGCTCTTATATTTTTTTTAATATTTCATTGCTGGACATTTTTTAGTTTACAAGTAAAATAAATCGCACAATATATCACAGTCGCACTTTAAACATGAGTTCTGAAACACTGCTAACAAGTTCAAATGTTTACAATCGTTACCAGAACAATTTGTTTAATGCGCTATTTCAAGCTAAGAGGCATTGAACCATGTCCTCCTCTTAAGTATGTGAGCGTATTCTTGTGTTGTGTAGTTTCATATCTTGCCCAAGACAAGTATCTTGTATTATGTGTTGCATTATAAACACGATGAGCGGCTAAAACGTTCTTTACGCTCCACAGAAAGAAGAGACTCCTGACCTTGCAAAAATCACCTCTTTTATGATACATTCTCACATTAAGTAGCCGTGAAACTTTTTGTATAATATCGCCTTGAAAAATGATTTGAATGCACTTCTGCAGTGCATCTGTTTTCACAAAGACCCTCAAAATTTCATCATCTAGTGAATTATACCATCAGTGTTGGTCTGATAGTTTTTTGACACTCATGCTTGGCTAATTCATGTGGCTTAATCCAGTTTCCAAAAGCAAGGCACTGATCTTCAAACCTTTCTATCATGTTCTCTTTAAAGATTTCGTTCTGATTTTATTTCTGGATGCTTATGTGAAGAATCCAAATAACACTAGCAAACATAAAGCCACCTTCATTTAAAAAAACACCAATGCAGATATGTTGTTTGTTTATGATCTATGAACTTACAGTACAGTATGTACTAAAGAACACTTTTATTAACCCAAATTGGTGATATTGTATTTCCCAACATTGCTGGTTATAATGTTGAACAGTTTACCAGTTTGGACGACATGGTTCATCTTGTCTTGAATTTCATCTTGTCATTTCATTTTTTAGGCCAGTAATACAATTTTCTTCCTCTCAAAATGTAAATAAATCATAGTTTCTGAAAAATAACTTTAATATAAAAACCTATGCACAACAAACAGACGTACACCCATCATGCACAAAACACACTTCACAATAGATATAAGAGCAAATTTGTGATCATCAGATCGAAATCAGATGTGGTTTTACCTGCAGGATATGAATATTCCTGTATTCTCTACTAGTGCAGCATTCATTTCCTCTTAAAACTAAACACAAGATATATCCCCCAATGAAAGGTAATATTGTCAAGCGTAATATTGCACATGGCTTTGTGAAATGAGGGCAGCATACAGTATATTTCCCTTTTCATTTAGGTCTTGCCAGCTTTAATTAAAGCGGGAGAACAGATGTTATCTGACTGATGGCAGCCCCCTCTTTCATACACAAATCAGTTTGTGATCCCCTGAACTTTAGATCAGTATCACTCACAGTATTTAACTATTGTTTAAATATTTCACATTTACATTAACATGCATAAATGCATACATATACATCTGAACATTTGAGCAGATCTCCCATGTGTGCAATCCTGCAATTTTTAACCTAGATGAAGTCATGTTTTATATAGCAACATCAATGTATTGCTTCAAAGCTTCCAACAGCCCCGGTAGGGTAACCCACAGCATGTATCCTGTTTCCATTATTAATCTTTACACAATATTAGGCAGTACTGAAAACAATCTTGTAATAGATGCAACTAAATTATGGAACAAAGACTGTAACTTTAGATTAATAACTCTGTAACATATTTGTATTGTTTTCAGGTAGAGGCTATAAATAAACCTAAAAAAGTTTTTATTGTAAGTCATCAGCCGTGTTTTCAAGCAGTGGACCATTTCTCTAAAGTGTGACATTTTTTCATGCTCTTGTGAGCAGCGATCGTTTCAGAAATGGTTTTCTAAGGTTACGTGTGCATGGAAGGTGTTGTGGAGTATTGCTGGCACATACAATGCGTGATAAAGGTTTCACACCTCTTTACACACAGCAGTGCAATGACCATGAACATCTCAACAACTAAACTTAAGCACTTTTGTCATAATATTTACTATATGGTGCAAACAGAATGTCAGGGGTGTTTAATTATTCATTTGGTTAATATAATATTACATTATATCCATCATATTATATAAATAAATGCGCTGCAATTTTATGCACCACTAAATGCACTTGTTAGAATTCCCCTGAGCTACACATTGCAAGCATGCGCCACTAAATTGTTCCTTCTAATCTAAAGCGTGAGTTACATTATATTTATGTATTTGTCAAACGCTCTAATGCAAAGCGACTTAAAATGCATCCATGTGCATTCTCTGGAAATCAAACCCCTAACCATGGTGTTGCTGGCACAATGTTCTACCAGTTGACTCTTCTAAAGATATACCAAAAAAACAGTCTAATTACACTATTGCTCAGAGATCTGACACTGTCTACACTATGGACATATTTTTACTTTAATCCTGTGGATTTGGCTGAGATTTTGACATCTTAAGATGAGCTATGTTTTCTTAAACAAAGAACTGAAAACAAACCTAATATACTGACAGGGGGCATTTACAACCAGAACAGTATAAATCCTCTTTAGAACAACTTTATAAATACCTCAGTATCCGCCTGTTGCAGCACTCAGCTAATCTGTCTGTAGCTTCTTTGAAGTGTGTTTTGCATCTGTTCTGAGCTAGATAAGTGCAGATAAGTTCCTACAGTCTCAGCACTGGTGGCAGTATTTCAGAAAAGGCTTTGTGTAGTGATTACATCCTGGAGTGTGCAGTTTGGCATCTGCAGGTGTGGGACGTGCTGCTTTTGATCCCCTCCTCCACCTCGAAACCTTCATGTCTGCCCCAGGGTCAGACAGCTGGACTGGGCTGACCCACTTACTGCACTCTAGATCTGGTGTGGACCACACCAAGACATAGGGACCAAAGCCTGCAAATAATGCATGACAACAAAATCAGCAACACAACAAAGTTTTTCGAATTTTCTAGAGCAATCTAGAATTACACTTTAGATGAAAGACAACATCCTCCTTTCTTTTGATGTACTTTAATATACAAGGCGACAAACACCAAATAAATTATTTAAGTCTTCCTCTACCACAGTTTATTTAAGTTTCGCATTAAGTTGACTGTAAAAAACAGTCAAAAATAAACTAAATGTATTTGCTTAATTTTTCTAAACAAACATATTATATTCCTGATAGAAAAACCAAAGACATTGTTGCTCCCCATTCCAAACACTGGTCGCAGGAAATGTGATATGTGGTTCTGTGCGTAAGTAGATTCTTAAATACATAACTTCAAGGGAAAAATCTTCAGACATTCTCTTTGAAGGATGGGTTTCTTTGCCAGCACAACCTTAGATCCATTCCATTAAAAATGAATGGCAAAGATGGCAAAAGGGCGGCAACTGAAAACATTACAAACTGTAGCTTATAAAACTGCTTTTATAGGAGGAAGTTGGGAAGGCTCTCACACTCATTTAATTTTGTTTGTAAGTTATATCTAAGTTTAGGTAATAAACATCTCAGAGGATATGAAACCATGGTGAAGCACGGTTGGGATTTTGCCCTTTGTACAGAATAAAAGGCTTTACTGTTTGAGTTAGATCAAAGATGACACATCTTGAGGTTCATATAATCTTAACTCTGAGTTTTGTTGCTCACACACACACACACACACACACAAAAACACAAACACACACACATTCTCTGTCACCCTTCTCTCTGTTCCTCTTTGTCTATCATTTCTTCTGTTGTTTTCAAGGCCATCTTCCTGCAGGTAATATAGGTACGGTGACTAGCTGTGACAGAAATACAATATGTGGGCCACAAATGGGCCAAAAAACCAAAGTATTTTGTCATGTAACCTAAGGACCTGGTCTTAAGTCAAAACTATTAAGTGTTAATTTAAAGAAAAGTCAAATGCCCTACTAAAATGTGATCTTAAATTAAGTGCATGCTGTAGACTGTTTATTTTTTCAAAATAGTAAATGATCATGTTAAAATATTTGAGAGAATCTTTGTTGGTCTGAAATAAGTTGGTACCTCAACAAGTTGAGATGATATGTAACAAAACCTAATTAATATTCATGAGCTAAGTATTGAATATGTGATCAATGCAACAGTAAAGTTCACAAACAGATGCAGTGGCCTATGTAAATGATGCAGGTGTTTGCAGCTCAACACCTTCATTCATTTCCAACAAGTTTCTTGGGTTAATTTCTGGTGTATGTGGCTGAGCAATAGGAAGGTGAAAGGGGTTGTGCTTGTGTGAGATGAGGGTGATAGAATTTGTGTAGAGAAGTAAATTGCTTTTCAACTAAATCCGTTTATTCCTTCTTTGACTGCCAACTGATTAATACAAGATAAACACCTGCATTAGTTACCATGGAGATATTTTTGTTTTATTCTGTCTTGTTTCTCAGCACCAGATGTTGACATGCAAATGGCCATGAAACATGAAATGGTTTGTGTTATATACGGTATAACATTTTCATAACGTTTGCTTTGACAAATATTCATCCTGTTTGCTTTGACACTTCCAGGTTTCACAAATCAGCTTTTGAATATCAACAAGATTGAAATACATCAGCATTGACTGAAAGGAAATCACCAGTTAACATTATTATTATTATTATTATTAATAAAATAAATAGTGCATATATCTAGATACTGACCTTCAAAAACAAACCTAAAGCTAGTTTGTGATAACTAGCCCAGCTCATTCCTAGACAAAAAAGGACATAACCAACAAATTGTTTTCTTAAAAGATAAATAAATATGTTGACTTTAATAGGTATAGATTATCGTCTATATAGATGATTTAATAGGTAATAGATACTTTTTCATTGTAAATATAAATATGTTTAAGTTTCAATTGTTGCATGTTTTTAAAAAGACAACCAGCGTGTGTTCTGGTTGGGAATCTCTCCTATCTCTGATCTTATTACATAGGATGCATTATAATGACACTTCAAATGCGCTTTGCAGTCCACCAACAGGTCTTTAGTGCTTTTTTAATCCCAGCACAAATCTTTCAGTTAACATTAAACCTGGCTATTTCTCGGTGTTCATAGATGAGGACGAATGCAGTCTGTCCTAAAAGCCTTTCGAATACCCGCTCTTATGAGTATTAAGTTTAATGTAATGCCTATTCACAACCGCTAAAACAAAACCATTACGAATTTATTGGTAACATCTGTCTTGCATTATTACGAACAAAACCCAGGTTGTGCACTTCACTGAATGCGCAATAGAAAACATACCTACAAGGCACAGGAACAAACTCGGGTCAAAAATGTGTAATCTTCTGAGATAAATAATACATAACAAAATAGTGAATGGCATGATGCTGGAGATGCTTTGTTACATAGAACAAGTGTTATTGGTTGTTCAAGTCTTAAAATGTTATTGTATAGAAACATTATCACTATTAAATGTAAAAAAAAACAAAAACATGTTATGAAAACTAAAACATGGTTGTATAACACAGAGATCCTAAAACCAGGGACTTTATATGACTGGCACACAAGGAGAATGTGATCCAAGCCTGCAATGTCCCTCATAACAACATCTCTCCTGGGGGCTGTGTCCCATTCAGTTACATTTATTGCTGCACGGTTGTCCCTTTATAACTGACCGCCACAGTTTTGCCATTACATTGTTGAACAGCTGCTGATGGATGAGGTTTCTCTAGATCAAATGCACCATGTTTCCCAGAAACATAAAAACATATAGCCTGTTTCTCGCAGCTCGCTTCACACTCTCAATCTGTTTTAACCAAATATCTCCAAACAAAAAGCACCTGATCTCATACCACGAAACCCTGTCAGAAAACCTCCTCTGACAAACCGTCTTCACCTCATACAAAATACATCCTGTGTCTCTTCCACATGCGGGCTGCCTCATAATTCTTTGCTTATTTGATTTGGCTAGAGTGCTGCCATGAAGGTCAGTGGAACTCACCCCATCCAATCACACCCATACGGTATTTGACAGCGTGTGTGCATGTGGATGGCAAGAGGAGGCTTGACTGGCACTACCCATTGAAACTCTCATCTTAGATCTTGGATTAACAAAAGCTACTTCATACTGTTCTGTGCACATTAAAATGATCAAAACAATATTTAGATTGTGAGGGGCCATTCCACATGCTACTCTACTGTTACTGCCTACTGTGCTATATATATTGTATAGTGCATACTTTTTTATTTTTATAAATAGTAAACTACAGTATGTGAAATAGCATACAGTATGTAACAAGGGGGTAGTTGCATAAACATAGCCACTAAAGTGACCAACTAGCAATTAGTTAGGGCAAATCTTACTTTTTCGATTCAAGAATAAAAATATAGATGATTAACTTGTAAGACTAGTCTAGTCCAAATACTTAGTCCAGGTGGGTCATACTTAATTACTAATTTAGAACCTACAATATAGTTAATTGTAAATGCATGACATCAGTATCCTCCCACTAATTGGATTTCCAGTGTAATCATTAATGCACTATAATTCACTGACCTATTATATCTTTACTGGAGAATTATCACAATACTTTTAATTCACCTTTGCCCATCTATCACTTCAGAATCTCCTAGCATCTGCATAACAGTTTAACACTACATGGTGCAAACCTGACAGGGCTATAAATTACATTAAAACCTTCACATGTCACTCAAGGTCACCTGTGATCCAGTGATGTTAATGGAAAGGAATACAATGGCCTGTTTGTTGAAAGTTATTCATCTCTGACATACTGACATAAAGGTCAGTGGAACAACAAGCTGAAGCTGACCATCTATACCTCAAGTTTAAATTGATTCAAAATTTTTTTTTTCAAATTCAAATTCAAATTTTATTTGTCACATGCAAAATCATACACAGTACAACATGCAGTGAAATGCTTTGCACGACCGTCTTACAGAAACAAAACCAAGTAGAAAAATTTTAAGTCTAAAAATATTTAAGATTTAAAGTAAAATAAGTAAAATAAGATAAAAAGGTAAAAATAAGGATAAAAAGGTAAAAGTAAGGATATAATGTAAACAATTTTAAGATTAAGTGTATAAAGTGTAAAGTGTTTAAAATGTGCAGGTTTTTTTACAAAAAAAATATGTATATAAATATAAATATATATGTATAGAAGTATGAACATGAACAGTGCAGGTAGTGCAGGGTTGGGTGTGCAATATCGCCTGAGGTGGGGTGATTGTGTTTTGTGGTGATATGTCCAGATCCAGATCCTAGGTGTTCTGGTTGAGGGCCCGAATGGCCTGCGGGAAGAAGCTCCTCCTCATTCTCTCTGTGTTCGCTTTCAGAGAACGGAAACGTTTCCCTGACCGCAACAGAGAGAAGAGTTGCGGTCAGGGAAATCAACACATGATTATAATGTGCCTGGTTGTTACTGGTTGCTCGAGCAAGTGTGGCAATTCGTGGCTGGGCAATTCATGTCACAACACAGATATCTCATAACACCCTTCCAATAGTCCGCAGAGTCTGTTTAGATGGATCAATAAAGAGCTTCAGTAAGCTGTGCTAATCTTAGCTGTGCTGTGGTAGATATCAATCAAACCTTGTGTTTTTGTTATGGTGTTTCAGTTTAAAGATTTCTGAATGGATGAGCGCTTCCATTGAGAAAGTAAATTACAGCCCAGCAGTCTGAGACATATAGACAACTATAGCCGTAACTTGTAATGATTGAGTTGAAACTGGGGGAAATTTGATCGACTGTCTCAAGCAATGAGAGGGAGTTGGTAGTTTTACTGGCTGTAAAAATGTATCAGCTAAAAAATAAACAGAGGTGTCAAAAGTAAATTTTAAATAAATAAGAAACTATATTATGACCTCAGTTTTTTACAAAATTCATTAGTAAAAAAAAATGGCCAAAAACACACTTGAGTGACAGTAAACACTTTCTATCTATAGGAAAGAACAATCACAATGGGAATCTTTCTAATATTGCATATATTTCTCTTAGGCAGCAATGAGATCAGATAGAGAGCAAATAGAGACTTTTACCAAGTTTCCTGCTTCTCAGATTTTTCTCCCAAGAAACAGGCCCCAGTAATTTCAGATTATATCTCAACAATGTCTTAAACTGTACTCAGATTTGCTTAGACACCAGAGGTGGTTTTACATAACATTGTTTGTAGACTAAACACAGGGCATGTTTGTACCAACAGTTGTTCATCTTCAGAAATAAATATAATTTATTTATATTGCTTTGAGTCAAAAACTTCAGGTGTCATAATCACTGATGAGCTGTCTCTTAAGGTGAATGAGTTCAATTATAATTCACACTGCAACCGAATACAAATTAAGCAACATCTGTGGAAGCATAATTGATTTGCTTGTTAGCTGAGATGCTAAGATGCACGTAAGAGAAAAATGCGCACTTTTAAGAAAATAAAAATTTGCGATCTGATTGTCCGTGAAATTGTAGTTGTAAAAAGTATCATTGAGTTTTCCCTCAATGATACTCAAGTACAAGCATTCAGTTTCAATAGTACATTAATAAAAAACAACTTCTCCATAATAATATTTAAGTATAGTACTGAAGAATAATTACTCAAATTACTGTACACCTCTGGGTCCATTAGCTCTCTGGTGAGCGGGTGGTTTAATACAAGTGTTAAAGCAATGAATGACTCAGTGGAGGATTAAATTCCCTTAACACCAAAGGAAACGAGTGAGTATTTGGTGGTCCACTCAGTGGTTAAACTGCTCCCTAGGCACCTTCCAGACTCTTTAATGTCTTACATAAACCAATTAGTATGCTAATACAAAACCGCAGTCATCTGTCTATCCGAGGAGCATGCATGGTGATGTAACTCAAGCGCTACGATATTGCTTCATTTCGGAAATGGCCAAATGCGTAATGAGAATCCAATTACTAGTAATCAGTCCAGCAGAAATTAAACTTTAATAACAAAGAAATCAAACATCCAATTTAGTGAGTAAGAAGGTCTTGAAAAGTGTCCTAAGTTGATGTTCCAAAGTAGTCCAAAATTAACTCCTCTAACAACGTTTACCTCTGTGTAAATTTACCATCATATGTTTATGTCATATGTTAAAGGATTTGCCATCTAATTAGTGGAGCATTAGTTCACATGTGCTAGCCTATCTGTACTTCATGCAAAAATGTTGCAAGTATCAATGTAGCTCTTGGTTTTTGATATTTGTAAATGTAATTCCAATACTGACTCGTTAGAAATCCTCTGATCCTCAGTGGAAAATGGATTTTCCTGTAATCCACCATCAGTGATTTGGCTCAGAAATCTCTTCTTCTCCTTTAAGTGCCCATGAGTTCTGGCGCATATACTGGCTGCAGTTGTGAGAGGCGCATGGCTCCACATAATTTTTTCAGATGTTCTCTGGAAGCCTGGAAGTATAAACACAACAGTTAGGAGTGATTCAGGTGTGTTCACACTACTCAAATCTATTATTATATTAAACCTAAAGAAGCTTTCTTTCTGTATAGATTCATGGCCAGATGTGGGATTACTCACCAGATTGTGACAGCTTTCCTCCAGGCAATGGAGGAAATATGGCCTCTTGTTAAGATGCCCCACATACCCTTGAAAATGTCATGTTCAGGACCCACCTACTGATATCACGATCTGTAACTATCACTCACCTGTAATGATCTGTAACTACAAGTAGAATACAGTACAAAGAATACAGTGTAACGTGCATATAGATGGAAAAAAGCCATTACTTAGTAGGGGGTAACTCAGCAGGTACATTTACATTTTATGTATTTATGCTTTTATCCAAAGTGACTTACAGAACATTTGCGTTATACATTTGATCAGTATGTGTGTTCTCTGGGAATTGAACTCACAACCTGTGTATGGGCTGCTGACACAATGCTCTATACAGGTAAAGATCACCTACTGTATCATACAGCAGGGCTAGTTGGATTTGTAACAAACCAAGTAACTAATCATTTAAAAACAATTTACAACAAAACATATTTAATCATGCCCCTTTAACCTTTAATATGTTGATAAATCAGAGAAATTTAAGAATATTTCCAGAGCCTGTAAAAACAGGCCCAGCAGCTACTGTAGGCAACAGTTTTTTTCAAACTTCACGTGGTACCAAAAGCAGAGGGAACATAACTGGTAACCACTGAAATGCTCTTGCGTTCACTAAAATCAAAACTTGTGATTAATGTAATTAATCAGTGTATAATGAAATAAAATGTATTCATTTCATTGATTGAAAGCCATTATATGCAATATCCTCCAAATTTAGTATCATTGCTAGTTGCATAGAATAAACCTATTCAAATAGCTATCAAAATATCCACCATAACAAGAACAAGCATGCTAGGAGCAAGAGGTCCCTTCTTTTACTGTGAGAATAGGGTTACTGTATTAAAGCACTGGTTGAATACTGGGCAATATTAATTTACTGGCAGCACTTCTCTAAACCCTTCCTCCCATTTCTGAAGTTGGCCTCCAGGGAAACGGTCTTTAATCTTACCCTCAGCAGGTTTGTAGCACCACGGCACAACTTCCCCCTCCTGCACGACTTATTACAGCCCCGAGAAACAGCTGCATATATAGAACTACCTTGAAGCAAATGAATCACTATCAGGTTTGATGGACTGCATGAGAATCATTAGATCAAGTGACATAAAAGACAGATATATAGATATACATACAGACAAATAGACACAAAGAAAGAAAGAAAGAAAGAAAGAAAAAAGAAAGAACACAATAGTCCTTTAGCAACATGTACTGTATAACAATCTCATGCCTTGGTTGTTGATGGTAATCTGTCATTCATTTAATGTATTAAATGAAGCTCATCTTACCCCGGAATGAAAGAGAGAAAGAGTAAATTCATGTAACATGCATAAACGTAATGTAAATGTGCAGGCAGAATGGACATGAATATAAAATATATGACCAGAGGTCTTACAATAATGTTATCAAAAGTAACACATGGTTTTGAGCCATTATCACTGTGGGAGATGCATGCCACGATACACACATCAGCTTTCCCTACACGGTCCAGCCATGACAAAACGCAAACTAGACACAGATCTTTAATGATAAATAATGACCTCAGATAACCCAAACACACACAAATATTTTCATTTATTTATTTTCTCTTATTAGAACTTTCTGCATCTTGCAGATGGTTTCAGTATGTGTGTTTTCTGGGAGTTAACCTATGAACCGTTGTGTGTCTAGCATCGTGAGCTACGGGAAATCACTACAGGAAAATTACACGGGCTCCGTTCATTTTTCTCTCAAATCCCTGTGGACAGAAGAATGTTAAAGGAAATGAAGAACGTCAGGAAGCTTTGAGGTGAGGTATAAAATAATTAATTTCTTGGTTGCATTAATAATTCAAGCTACTAAAAGTATTAATTATCTTAAATGAACAGTGAGGTCCCTAAGACTACATCAAATATCTTTCAAAATAAAACTTAACCCAAAAATAAAAACCTTTAGGATAACTTTATGTAAAATTACAAAGAGAAAAATCAATAATTTGTTATGCTGATCATATTGTTTTTATTAAACAAAATGATAAAAATGTAAAATAGAAAGATTTTTCTTGTGGTATCAAACAGAGCTATATTTCATCATATGTCACTTTTCTGGGACGATTGGGGTACATTAAGGCTTTTTAGATGCTTTTGATGCTTTTTTATATTTTTTAATTTTTTATCAAATTTACATTTACACATTTGTTCATTGGGAATCGAACCCACAACATCTGCTACTGCAATACTCTACCAATTGAGCAACAAAAACACTTTGTTTGAACCAAGAAATGAAGGAAGTAATTAAATATTGCTACTTTTAACTGGTCTTAATTTGAACTGAGCTAATTTACCTTTTAATAAAATATTCCAATTGTAAATGCTTAACATGTTTGGAATGCCAGAAGCTGGTTAGCCTTCAAATGTCAAATCACAGCAAGCTCCCATTACAGGATCATTTGCTCATCAAGGCAAAAGGAACAGTAATTACTGCTTACCACATGATTTCAGATCGGCCTTCAAAACAACTGTACTGAAGAGTTATTTAGAGTTATTTTATAAACCCTGATGCATGCACAAACACTGAAGCATTTCGCACTCAATAGACCAAGAAATTAAATCCTATAGGAGAAAATTACTATTTAACCCTTTACTGCATGCATTATAATGTTACATATATTCCTTGTGTAAAATGGACCGCATTTGTAAAATCTAAAACAGATTTTAATATATATTAAACATATTTCGATATATTTATTTGTCCAATATAATAGAATTGACTTCTAGCCTAACTTTTTGGTAAAGTTAAATGAAATTTTTAAGCAAATACTTAAAATACTTTAATCATTTATAATACAATAAAATTTTAAACAAAGATATGATCGATATTGTAGCTGCATTTACATTCAATAAATCCAAAGCTGCACCGTTTTGCTTCTAGGCAACAATCATATTCAGCCAATTCCCCATGACATATTGTACAAATAATTCATATGACTCTAAATGCTTTAAACAGAATTTTTTTGCGAAAAAATATATCATGCCTTTGATGCAGGAAACAAATCAATAAAAATGCTTTTACGAGGCCAGCCCACACAGTTTAAACATTTTAAAATGACCACCAGAACTGACAATTTAAGGCCTTTTTAATGCCACAACAGACCATCAGAGCACCAACATCACTTATCATTTGGAATTATTACTTATATATATTATGACTTTCAATGTAAATTTGGTAGCAATATACAAGCATCAAAGAATATTTCAAATTCATAATTAATTATTTGTATACTGTAACATCACAGTGAGCAGGAGAATGAATATTTGTACTACAGAAACCTCTCTCTCTCTATATATATACCTCTATAATATGAACCTCTTTATATTCTATATATACTGTACTTTTATACAGTGTAATAGTGTAATGATCTCTGTACCACACTGCTGTTTAGATTCACAGTGTGCAGAGAGGCATTCATAAATTATGTGATTACTTTTTTCTTAAAAATACAATTTTGTTTGGTTTAAATGCACAAAACATACTTCTCTTCATTCTGACAACTTTAGGGTTCAAACCTAATTAGCAAGAATCTGTGAATATGTTAATCAACAATGTCACCACCATCTCTCTCCTGCCCACACGCAAACACACACACACATACATACCCACTCACTTATTACACAGTGTGTAATCTTAACTTGTGTTTAATAAATAAAGGCTCAGATCTGAAGGTGTGTCTCACAATGAACATGTTTTATATGTGTTTAATTATTGTATACAATTTCCCCATACAAAAAAATCCAAGCCACTCTGTGCTTAATGAAAATGACAGCGAGTGGGTGGAAATAACACAAGATAATTAGATGCACAGCGATTTGGCTCTTGTGATTCAGCTGTAATTATGAATGAAGCAGGACATAGTCTTACATCTGACTGCACCAAGTCCCCATAAATCATTCCTTTGTTAGTTGGTTTTCTCCTCTTTTCATTTTGCTTTTGAAAGCCAGTAAGCATTATCTTTCTCTGGATGTGCGTGTTTCTTTGTACAAGCACTAGCTTGCTAACACGCCACAAAAGAATAATGGCAAGTGGCTTTTTATGCATAGTTACACAAATCAAGCCCCCGCACATTTAGACACAAAGCATCCATTCTCTGTTTGTAAGCAGCAGTTGATTGGACGGTGGTTTGCCCTGATATCAAATGAATATTAATGAATGACGCCTCAACTGTGATTGACATTTTGACTTCATTGATTGGCTAAACTGACTGCCAACCTACTGTGCAGCAGTATATACAGTAGCTCCTGATGCAAACACTTTTTACTTTCGAAGTTTAGAAGCAAACGAATCATGCTGTTCTTGACATTTAAACACTGTTTGTGACTTCCACGTCCACAAATATTTTTTTAAGTGTCCTAGAAATTCAGTATAGAGAAAAACAGATCGTTCGCAGTTTTCCTGACAGGCTGTTGGAGAAGGTACCCCTGCATCACCCGGGTTTTAAGACGTGTCACGTTGACGTTTTGACAGGACGCGGTGGCAGGGTGGCATTTTACAGGTGTGTAGACGTTGCCTGCTGTCACTTTTAATAAATGCATCGCAGTCTCCTTATTTCAAGCACTGAGCTTGTCAAAGCCCTTAGACTTTTTTACAGCAAAAACGAGAAAATGACAAGCCATTTAAATCAATACGCTTTTCTCACAGTGAAGTTAGAACGCCTAAATGGGCATTCTCTGTAGAATCCCATGTAAATACCATGGTAAGTTTTTGGTTGATTTACACTTGCCCAAATCTGCTCATTTGCTCTCTCTTTCTCTCTCATACACACACATTTAGAGGGCACATTAGACAGCGGCCTTAATAAGCTTGTAAATGCCTGTGTTGGTTTGGATGTGAGGGTGGATGACACACTCTGGAAGCTCATTAGCCGGCCTGCATTATGCATGAGGACTGCTCAGCCTGGTCTATCACTCCCATCTGAACATCTCCATAACACCCTCGGACATACAGAGAGAGCGGGGAAGTAAAACAGAGAACTCAAAGGGGAAAAACCGAAACATGAGAGAGAGAAAAAGTAGGTGGAGAGATGTTTGATGGAAGAGAACAAACAAATGTGGTGGAAGGATAAGACGCGAGACAGAGAGATTGAAAGAGAACCCACGCAACATTCCTTTTGGGTCTCAAACTCAGGAACCTTACTGAAACAACTTGTTAGAGAACATACTGTGGTTCTTCTGCCAAAACATAAAAAGGTGAACTGACAGTCATTTACATATTACTTTTGCCATCTGGCGCATTTTCAAGTGAAACAGGACATTTAAGGAATTTAATTTTTGACAGATGGTTGGGAGGAAAAATGGGTGGGAGGAAAAAAATGAAAAATGAATTTTTGATGTCAGAAATCGAGGAAATGAAAGGAGCTATTTCAGAGCTGTGTCTGACAGTGCCGTCTAGTATACTATACTCATAAGACAGCACAGCCTTATATACGTTTCTGCTCATTTTTCCAAAATTACCCCATATATTGTGTCTATATTGTGTGTATGAAACATTGAAATCAAATATTCTGCATCAAACTGGAGTTTAAAACACATTCTTAATTCAATTCTGAATGGTGCACAAGCCTGGTGATACAGATTCAGAGCAAGATTCAAGTGCAAAACTTCCGTTGGGGGACGTCCTCACTATAAAATATAGTAAACAATGTGTTTTTAAAATGGTAAAAATGCAGAAAGTTTTCTGTAAGGGTTAGAGTGTGGGTTAGGTAAAAGTGCTTATACACAAGCTGTGTATAAAAACAACAAAAGTCTTTGGAATGTCCACATTTTGATAGATAAGTAAACATGTGCGTGTGTGTGTGTAAGAGAGAGAGTGAGAGAGAGAGAGAGAGAGAGAGAGAGAGGAGAGTTAACAGAGTGAACAGAGTGTAGGATTTGACATAAATGAGTGTGTGTTTCACAGATCACGTCTATCACTACCCACAAATGAGGGAAAGTAGCAATCGCGTCTGATTGGACAAATCATCGCAGGTGGTCGTTGAGGCCTCTCATAAGTTGAGCTGTAATGGCCTGCAATGCTCTCACTAAATATATCCTTCTTCAAGAAAAAGAAGAAGAGGAAGAGAAGAGAGGAAAGAGAGGCTTTAGGCTCTTGGTGTAAAAGGACGGAAGCAACAGCTGTGGGTGTGACAACTTAATGGGGTCCCAAATAAAGGCCAATAGCATCTTCTTGGACTGAAGCACATTGTTAAGAGGAATGGAAAGCATCTTTGATTTAATTACTTACTCATTAAAACTTGCATGTTTTGCACAGAATGCTGCTGCGCTCATAGAGTGCTGCTTTGAAATGAATGTTGTGTGTGTGTGTGTGATGATATTAACACAATGTCCTTCCCTTGAGCCATGTCTTGATTTATTTATACACATACCAGACACCTGTGCCACTGACACACATGGACGCGCACACACACACACACACACACACACACAGATGCTCTTTTGTGGCCAACATAAGTGCCTGAAATATTTTAAATATATTTGGTGGTGCTTTAAATGTTCCAGTTTCTCTTTAAATAATTGTAAACTTATGTTTTTTCAGTGTACCTCCCCATTTCAAGTGGAAAATCAACACACCTTTTCTGTCCATTATCTCTCTCTGTCTCGCTTTCTCTCTCTCTCTCTCATGTGCTTTCTTTCTCTCTTACTCTCTCTCTCTGCAGCTTGCTCTGTCGAGATGTTGTTGTCACCTCTTTTTCCAAAGTATCTTCTTTCGTTTTTCTCTCATTTATCACCTCAGGCACCTCAGACTGGAAAGACTGTGACATCATTTCCTCCCCATCAGACATCAGAGGTGATTATGACCTCAGCCCAAAGCATTCTTTAATTTTGTGCGCACAATACAGACAAAGTCATTTATAATTCCTCCATTATCCCTCCAGCAATTCAAATCCACATCTATTTCCATAATTTCTATTATACTTAAACATTATAGTCCTTGTTACAGTAGTATATTATGTATATATTATGTATATAATATGGTGGAATCACTTTGTGATTAAAATTCCTGCAATACCTGTCCAAAACAGGCGCTAATGTTGTTTATTTCATAGTCAACTCACAAAAATGCAATACACAGTTATGTTTGTATAGTTTACCTGCTATTCAGTCCCTCAGACAAAAATCATATCTTTCAGACCACACTTCCTTTTTGTCTCAGTCAAAGATTCTATGTCATTAACTTTGTGAAATGCATTTTGACAGCTTGATACCTGAAGAACTTAGTTTTACCGGCTGACTGATAATAAAGCCTGCGCAGCGTGACGGCGGTAAAACTGAGAAGTCTAACGGCCAACCAATCAAACACTTCTTGCCATCTGACCTTAAAACTATGTCGATGAAGTCATCATTAATGGGTTGTAAATGTCAACACATTTTCCTCTCTTAACACACATTACGCTCTTTTAAAAGTCTGTAACTAGAGAAACATCCTCTGTACTTGAGTGGTTCATTTTTTTACCTGCTTTCTTGAGTATCAAGCACACTTTTATGTATCTATGGTGGGCTATGGAGGGACAAAGGTATTTTCACTGCCTTCAGCACTTGTGGTAATTGGTGAGACATAATCGCCTCATTGAAAGATTGTGTATGTGCCAAAGACTACATTCGTAGGGACGCTAATTCCTTAAATTTGTTGCTTTTGTTTGTTTCATGTTGAATTGTTGTTCTTGTCTGTGAGCAAGGATAGGTGTTAAGCATTTTTCTATGTTCCCCAAGCCGAGGTCCGTAAACCTGTACGTGACCTCACTATGCTCTGCTGAAAGGGAAGAGATACATCTCCAGGCAACTGCGCATTTCAGAGCGGTTGCCGAGGAAACACCTGAAAGTTTTCCATCAGTGCTGGCGATCATTTCTGTGTGCCTCACTGCTGGTTTTAACCACCGGCGATAATGGCAGAGCTAAAGAGCTGCTGTTAAAAACTCTTAACCATGCAGGGGGGCAATATTAACAAATTTTGCCTAATTAAACCAAAAAAAAAGTATAGTTTCTATCATTGTGGCTGTTATCAGAATGTGGACTTATATGGTACATAAGCACAACAAGGTTAATGATATGAGAAAATGATGGTTCCAACTCTTATTGTGCAAATCAATGTGTGTCCCATTTACAGGCACTGAGCTTCAAAGGCTCAGAAGATCGCAAGACGCGTTGAATGAAATATGAAATGATAAAGGGCTAATCACTCTTGCATTTAGCCGTGAGAGCCACGGGGTGGATCAAAGCTACAGAAAAGGCTTCGTGTGTGATTATGATTGTGCCCGCTGATTTCCCGCTCATTTCGCTGCCTAAAAATATGATTCAAAAGAAAAATCTTTTCTCTGTCTCTTGTCATGTCTGATTGCTCCTTTCCCACGTTCCTCATCATTATATGCCCCATATTTAACCCCATTAACCCTGACACCCAGTATGGCTAGATACAGGTGAATAACAGAGGGTGTGTCCTGATGGACACATACCCACCTAGTACACATAGCATAGTAATAGTACACCCACATACTGCTTGATGCACAGTGTATAGCATACACCGAATACTGCATATTTCCTACTAGTTTTTGAAATGCGCATTATGCAACAATTAACATTTCAAACAGTAGTGTGTCACATTGTTATGACATGACGTCTTGGCAGTCTGATCGCATAATGGGTCGGGATGGAGATTTTTAAACTGCAGCTGATAGTACTTCCAGTTAATTTGTCATGCTGGAGAAAGATGGCTAAGTGCATTGCATTGCATTGCGTCCATGTTCTGTGTGAGCATGCATACATACTACCCATAATATACACAGCACAGAGAGTATGAGTAGTATGGTAGTATGGCATTATGAACACAGCCTGTATGTACCTCATTCCATTTTGACTTAGATTAAAGCCCTAAATAGTAAGTCACCATGCATTACTAAAAGAACAAAGGTGGTCCTAGCTTTTTTCGGTTTCCGAACTCTGAGTAAGTGTGTGGATTAGAAATCACTTCGACGTAGGACACAGATTTTCAGACTGTTCTCCACTTGCAACCTACAGCAGAGGAAATTGTTGTGTCGGACACCAGGTGTATTTAATAGCACTCCTAAATAGTTCTCAAAGAATCACACGCTGACTCAAAAAGAACGCTTGACTGAGGTTAAGCCTCTCTGCGTGTTCAGTATTAGCAGAGAACTTTGCGATTTTAATTGCTCGGCTGACTGCCACTGGAGCTTTAGAGATTCAACCTGATGCTCTTTCCGCTCGTCTGCGCAGACACATGACTCTGTGCGTGTTAGAGCCAGAAATAAATTCTGAATGCCAAGCAATTACCAGGTCAGAACAACAGACAAGGAGAAGCAAACCTTTCCTGCGGCTCCCTAAGCTTAATCGCTTGCTTTTGCTTGTCCACCTGCTTTTCTGAGAATTTCTAAGGTTCTTCATTTTAGTTTCTGATATTTCAAGGATGGGTGGTAAAAATAGTGTAGTGTTAAAATAGTAAAGCACACATGCATTCTTCTGTTTTCAAGCACAGGCGCTGTGGTTGTTGGTCTAACACATAAACGAGAGCTGTGCTAATTATAATTTGAGGTTTAGTTCACCAGTGTGTGTGATTGATTCTTTGAACAAAATGCTAAGTATTAATGGAACAAAACAGGCAAAACAGGCCCATGCAGCAAAACACCTAACCACAACATTATTTCACCTTTACTGTATGTACAAATAAGTGCAGCCTAACAAATGAGCTTTTCCACCCAAATTTTTACTGTTAAAAATCATGCGAGATGTTTACTTTACTGTTTCTATTTTCTGAATTGGATCAACCTATCTTAAATCATTACAAATAGAAATATTTCTCACATTTATATCATGTATCAAATTCAGTTTTATTTTATATTTTTCCCTTAACCTTCCTTATCCTGGGGCTTATTTAGAGAAAAAAATACAGGTTAAATATGGAGACACAAACTTGCATTAAACTTATTTAAAGTATTAAACTTGCAATTAAGGTAATTCTGACATGACATAAATGCAGCATAAAGCCATGGAGAATTTGATCAGTGAAATTTGTTATAATGTCATTGGTCAAAGCTTAGAGAACAAAATTATTCTTATTTTGAATTTTGGTAACCCCTGACCAAATAATGAACTTTAAATGTCAAATCAGTGTTAATTACCAGCAATTTGCATAATAACATAAAAAGGCAATCAATTAGCAAGGAAACATTCTAAGCTTTTGCTTGGCACTGCAGTCTTTGTAGTCATGAGTGTTAAAGCTACAGTGAACTGCATGGAACCTCTTTTGATTTGAAGTTTGTGTTTTAACAAGCACAAAGCGCATTCGAACGGGGGTTTTTCGATACTCGTGTGTTAAAGGAGAAATAAAGGCCGTGTTGCGGTAAAGAGCCATTCAAAGATCCCTTGTGGGGTAAAGCGAGACGTTGTGAGACTGCGGCCCCATTGAAGTGTTTAAAGATATTGCAGGGATGTGAGCGTCCTCTAAACCTTCTCATCTTTCTCCACCCTCCGTGGACTTACTGACTGATGCCATGTTGTTTTTCTACAAAAGTTGCCAATCAGATATGCTGGAGCTCAAAGCGTTCAGTAATAAGCCTCGAATCCTGCCACTTGGCACCAAAACAAAAGCCTCAAATAGTCATCCAGATTTATTTTCAAACCACAATAAATGATGTTCACATCCAAAGCTTCCTCTATATAATTCAGACTGCCTGCTATCTGAAGTGTCTGATTAGGCTTCTCCAGAACCACAGAGGAGATACTACCACTTACCCAGAGGAATATGTAATTGTTCAGAAGTTATTAAATGAATGTGGATGGCTTGGCTCAGACATTTGGTACTGGAAGAATACTACGTTCTCTGACAGTTAAATTCACACCCTGCTTAATAGACCAGCATGGCTGAACAATAACATGGGATGCTGGTTTCCTCAACAGGCTTCCTAATTAGAGTCTGTACCAGTCTGTAACAACATAGACGTTTATGCAGGTTTTTCAGCAGGACAGTGTTTGATACTATTAAGATATCTTCACTGTCTAGGAGAAATGTTTTTACATGTTAATGTTGTTAGATGTGATCTTTGGTGGTGCTCTATAACAACAAGATGTTTACAAAGTACCAAGTGACTTACTTACCCAACATGTTAGTAAGGTCCAGTTTGTATGCGTGTGCATGTGTTCATGTGTTTGGGGGTGGTAATGCTAGGAGGCTGAAGATGAGGATGGTGAGTGGGTTAAGAGTACGCCTCCACAGTCAGTCAGCTGCAGGTCTAGCCTTGGGCAGGTACACAGACATCTTGTCCCAACTGTCCTCAGATGCCTTTGCTAGAAGGAAGATAAGAACTAAACTTATAAAATGTATACAAGTATTCTGGATATTTATCCATTTTATAAACAGACAATGCTTTTCTTATGGGAATGTTCTAAATTATAAATTAATTTAGGTATTTAAAATGTCATATCAAACATATTTTGCTATCTAGCCATAATGTGTTGCTTTTATGTGTTAAAACATTCATATTGTAGTGTATCGTGACTATTTTGCTTCCTCTCTCTGACCCTTAAAATTATATCATTTTAAACAATTCATTTTTGTTTTTGCTGCTGTGCCTTTAAGAAAAACCCTTTCGCAAAGTGAAGTGAGCAGCAATAGCTTGCTGTGATCACACAAGGGATTTGGGTTTGTTATCACATCAAATATGGATTTTAATTGCTCGTTCTTCAATAACAGCCTCTTGGCAAATCCTGCATTATACTGTGACAGAATCAGCAATCAACAGCGCTTGCTAAATGTTCTGCTCAAATGGTTAAGATCAGAAATAATCAGCGACTTTATTACTTCAGTCGCTCCTTCCTAATGTTGGGATCCTTTTTAAAGACATGCAGAGAAACAGCTGCTACACAGCCAGAAAGTATTAACAGATGTATTTTTCCATTTTAACCTTATTATATTATTCCTTCTGTTGGATAATTAGCATCTTCCTTACTTGTATATTAGACTACATTATTGTGACTGGGCAGTCCAGGTTGCTGAACATGGAATGGTTGTCAATGTATGTGCAGTGTTTCAATTTGTCCCAACAGGTTAATCTGTTGGGTTTCTGATATCAGAAGTTTTAAGTTCTGAAACGTACAGTATGTTTTTAATTGTTCAGTTAACAATTACAGTTAACAACTGAAGAATTACATTTTTTTATCTTTATAATAGAGACTTAGACTAGCTTTATTGTCATTATGCTACGTGCTATGTGTGGACATATAGTATAATGAGATACATACAAGTTAAACAACAATATAAACATATACCTATAAGAAAAACAAATGAAGTGAACTATACATACTTTACAAGGACTATACATATATTGAAATTGTGAAATTGTGCAAAAAGAACCCTAATATGACCCCATTAAGACACAAAATAATGAAATACAGTCTCGCACTGGATTCCAAGAACATTTGCAGCAAGCCAAACAACATCAGATTAGCACAGAAGACATAGCTGCAGCTAATGGTTATGGTTGTTATCATTCTGTGATTGTACTTATTACAAAGCAAGTAATCTGACTTTTAGAAGTTATGAAGATAATCCTCAAAACGCACAGCCCAAAAACTCATTTCTGCACAGAAATGAAACCGGGTTTTGTATCATCCCACCTAACAAGCTCGCTGCTTAGTGTTCTGTCAGCAGGGAGGTTATACTGATCGAGATTTGACAGTACAAATGTGTCAGATTACACAGTGAAGCAAAACTAATGGCCCTGTCGCTGCCATATCTGATGGAAAAAGTAAACTATATTCCATCTCCAGCATTTGAAAAAGTGCCATTTTTGACAGCAAAGAAAATGTGTTTGTCCTTCTTCGAAAGCCTCTACCTTGATGTCAGTGCAAAGACATCATACTGATTCTTTCAGAGTGTGAAAGCACTTCAAGTGACCTGGTTGTAAGAGACTGCAGTGTGGCAATAGTTATCTCTATTTAAAGCTGAGGCTGACATAAGATGGAACACTTTTTCACTTTAGGCTTAACACTATACTGATGAGGATGTATTTAAAGAGGTAGTGCATTTAAAGTACAGTCGAATAAAAAGTCAGCAATGCCTTCACTCAAAGTAATATTTAATATATTTTTGCATGGATAAATTATTGCGCACAGGAGCTGTTGTTCATGTTGTTGACTTGTTTCTAAAGAATTTGCATGACTTTTATTTCATTGAGTCTATTTATAAGGAGAATAAAGCCAATGTATAGGGAATTACAATATTACTATATTAATTTATCATATTTTTTAGGTTACACAAAACCAGGCTGTTTTATCTATGCAGATTTATTCCATTTCTCTAAAGCTTCATTAGCATTAATTCTGTCTTCTGTTGCATTTTTAACAAAATAACATTTGTCAACTAATTGACCATACCAAGTCATTTATCACAGTCTCTCGCGTTTACACACACTTATGTGAACGTAAGTGTGTGTTAACTTCAGCCCCACTTTAGATCACTTAACTCTGACCTCCGTTTGAGTGAATGCATTAATCATTTATTTCTTTTGTGCCAATTAAGTTGCTGTTGTTGTTTAAATACCATATAATACATTTAACATTTTTAAATATATCTTATAAACATTTGATGATATCTTATCTTTTATCTTATAGGATCTCTTCATGCTTAGACTAGGATATTAATAGTTCAGTTGAACACTCCTTTAATGTCCTGTGGTTACATGCAAATTGCTGTATTTTTTACAGCAGAATTATACAGAAACTTACTGTTTTGCCATTTTACAATTTCTTGCTGTAATTTGCAATGCATTATGGGTCATACAGGGTTTTACAAGTGTTAACTGTTTATTTCACTGTTAGCTGTAATTAATTTACAGGTAGGAGGTGCTTTCATTGTATCTTAAATATTTTTACAAGATTTCACTGTACTGTGGCATTATTGTATTGCGCGGGCTGATATGGTTTGAAATCTGGTGGACTGAAGCACAGTGAAAACAGCTTTGAATTTGAGTTTTTTTTTATTTGAGTCTGTGTTTTATTCACATCAGTATAATGGTAAAGAGTCTTAAAATAGTTATTTACAGGAATTTCATAGT